>JAUPTC010001568.1:0-23388 GCA_030762895.1 Sophora flavescens
GTTTTCTAATTTCCATCTCTCTCTGGCTTGTGTGGCTATAAACTGCTATTTATGCTTAATAATCTTGACCTTACCCTAGACCAAATTAAGGGCCTCTGAATAAGCTTTCCAACAAGGTATCATATGCCTTAATTGGGCTTAAGATGAGTAAGTTAGGCCAATTTAAGTGAAGGAACATCATGGACTGCGCACTGGTCCACGCCAGAGAACTCAGGACCCAATTTAGCCTTGATTTTGGCCTAATTTGACAATTCTTGTGAAACCTGAAATTGTAGTACTTTTCCTTATCTTTCTAGGGACAACAAGATCACCGAAATCCGATATCTGTAGCTCTAGTTATGCTCTGCACAAGACAACAAGGTCAGGATGAGTGAAAAATTCGAAAATTAACAATTTTTAGCAATTAAGCCCAATAGTGTAAAAGCAAAAACATTGATTGCAAAATTCACTTGTGCAGAAAAGGGATTCCACGTCGGTTATTTTTTGCTTTCCACATCGGTTTTGAAACTGATGTGGAAACGACCGATGTGGTTTATTGCCACTTTACACATCGGTTATAAAACCGATGTGTAAAGTATATTTTAAACATCGGTTTTATATTAACCGATGTGGAAAATTAATTTAGCAATTAATAAGCAGTTGTAAATTTAACTTTCTACATCGGTTTTTCTTAAAACCGATGTGTAAATTTGACTTTCTACATCGGTTTTATAAAGAACCGATGTGTAAAGTTAAATTTACACATCGGTTTTAAGCAAAACCGATGTAGAAAGTTAAATATACACATCGATTATTGAGAACCGATGTGTAAAATCTCAATTTTTTTTAATCTGTTATTTACATTTCAATCATTCCTTTCCCCTATTTCACTAAAAAATATTGGTTAAAAAATGTATCAAATGCTTCAAGCTCCATGTGCAGTAAACAATTACAAGTCTGTACAAAATTTTCCAAATTACAAGTCTATACAAATTTTTTTCAAACCCCCCTTCTACACTCATCATCTGGGCATTAACAAAACCGCTGATTAGCTCTTACAACAAAAAGCATTTCAGTTGGTAGAACTAAATGATTGCATAAAAGAAGAGGTATAAATGAAAGGAATGACCAAGAGTGACTCAGCTCCTCCATACTCAGAATTGAAGTGCTAAAAATCTGTTCAATTTAATGTATAATCTCAAAATTTCCAGCCAGCAAAGAAGCATGAGAACTACCTTAGTGAATCAAACATTATTAAGAATCATTTTATGCCAATGACAGAGACACAGGTTGCAGATCAATAAACAAACCAGCAGTACCCTGATCAAACAAGAAACAACAACAGAACACCAAACCAGTTTTGACACAATCATTCAAAAGCAAAACATACTTCATTCAATATGATACGTTTTTAAACTATAGCTAATACATATCATCAGTCAAAGGTACACTATAGCTAGTATATGATAAGTTTTTAAACTAACTACATATATACAAACTATGGGTGGTACACTTCAAGAAAGAAAGTTGCCCAACGCCTCTTTATGATGTTGATGTCAGAATGAGACAATGGAGTTGGATTGTTGAATATCTGCAAGTTTAATTGGACAAAAGATTATATCTTTTAAGTAATAAACTAACATAAAACATATAATGAATCTATACTATTACTTCTAATTGTGTCAATTAACATTTACCTCACTCCATCTTTCAGTGATCCTTGAGGAGATAATTTCCAACATCCACTGCATCACATAGTAGCCACATTCCCATGACCCACGTTGTATACGTGACTACGTACAAATGAAACCCAATTAGAATATGAGGAATTAAATAAAATAGAAATCAATTATTGTACCCACTGCATTTGATGCATTTGAACTAATAAATATCTTACGCTGAGAATAATCCATCTGATAGCCCGAGTACGCCTTTCACCACGCAACATGTGGGATGCATTAATAGACCTATCATGACAAAAACATTAATTAAAGTATATATAATAGATTTCAGATAATTAAAACAACTGCATTACTGATTATAAAGTATTTTAACGCTTACGTTTGATGATCGTCTTGAGTTCATTCATGGCTTATTTCCCAATGAGCGAGAAGAAGACCACGACGTTCATTCTTGGGTACAAGAGCAACAGTTGCCAATGCCGGCTGTAAATTTGCGGAACAGTTAGTGACTAAGTCATATATAGTTATACTTAAATAACCGGTACTTACTTATTGAGATAAGGCGCAAGAGAGAATTGATGATCGTCTCGGGCAAGTATATCACGTATGGTAGTGACCGGGTCTTCCGATGCTACGAGAACATCACCCTGAATGAACATGGGGTCAATGAACCCATAAAGGGCGAGGTTACCCTGATCGACTAACATACGATGCAGATACCTAATATATTGGAAAAACATGTTAATTATCATTGTATTTAAAAATTAATTACGTACTTAACTTATAAATAAAATGTACTTACGTGCACCAAAACGATATGTGTGCAGAACTGGCCATTTCTTTATTGAGTGCCATCTCCATAAGTTCTTTCTTTGGTATATACAGTTCACCAGGGCTGGCATCATGTTCCAACGTTACCAAGGCTGCATCATCCTCCATGGTGACAACCTGTATAGCGAACTTTGAAAACATCACCATGGCCAGGTGCCCTTTGTCGATCCCCTAAACAACATAGATATATATTAGTAATCACGGATAATTAAGTTATTTAATTCGTTATTAACTAAATGGTCAAATGAATACCTTGACAAGAGCGGACATCTCTCGGTCTTCCTAGATCCGACCTTTTAGGCACAATATCATTTCCAACATCCTATAACAAATACAAATAAAGCATTATCTTTAAACAATAATAAATATATTTCAACTATGAATATAGAAAAACACAACTAACCGAATACCTCAGATGCAACAAGAAAGCTGACCAGTCTTCTTGGCCGAGGAGGATGAAGTTCTGGGGGGCACGACCCCTTGTTTGAACCTCCTCGGTGGGCACGGGGACTCGAGCATCGACATCTCGAATAATCTCAACAGACACCCTCGGATGATCATCCCGGTAATAACCGATGGTGTATAGTATTACCTAACTTATTATATGCCCTACCCAATGCCACTAGCGGCGATGATGATGATGATCATCAACATACGACTCACACCTATCGGGTCGTCATCATCATCATCATCATCATCGGCTGACATCACCATCATCATCATTTTCGGGATGATGAGGAGGATCACATGAGCCCTTAGTGCTCACATGGACAGAGGGTTGGACGAGAGGGTTGGACACCATTGTCATCTCTTTGGGACAAAGAAGTAAATATTGCCATCTGCTGGGCAAACTGCTCGGCCATCTCCTGTCGAAGCTCAGCTGCAATATCCTGTTTTAGTTGTGCTCTATCTGCAACCGAATCCCTGTGGCATTGGTGTGAAGATGAACCATGGTATTGGCGAATGCCGACTCCCCATCCAACACCAATGACACGGCCCGGGTGGTCTGGTTTACACGAATCACTTGTCCGTCTAGCATTCATCCAACCGCGATCCATGACTAAACCAATACCTTCGTACTTAGTCCAACATATTCATCAACCACTTCTTATGACAGGGTATGGCCCTATCCCATTCAAGAAGAAACTTTTTCAACATTCGGTTAACAGTTAGTCCTTAACTCTCATGCTCATACTCGACAAAATTTCGGCAGCATTTCCCCGCGGTCTCCGACGTACACTACTTGAACGCGATGACATCCACCACGATAAAGTATGCACCCGGAGAACGAAAGGAAATGTATCAATCCGAACTTTCATCAAGTATATAACATTAGAATCAATGAATAACTATTATAACTGAATTAAGAAAAAGTTTTTTCCCAAACTGTCCAACTTTGGACAATTCAAGATCCAACACAATGAGCGGTACATTAAGCACGTACACGTACACGTACGCTCATTAGTATTGCATCTCAAACGGGAAACTAAGGCTTTACTAAATAATTAACATTAAGAAAAATAATAAAACACTCCAATCCCCAAGTCCAATGCAAGGGGAGATTGGAAAAGCGCACTAGTATTTGAAAAACTAACAACCATATATTTCTTAATTGAGTAATTGGCTAAAACATCATCCTAATATATGTTAATCATCATTTTAATGCCAACAATAAGCCTATTACCTAGTAAACTAGAAATCCAACCCCAACAAAAAACTATACCCATGTGGACCTCAAATGGAGATGATCCTCACATCAAGTGTTTCTAATGACTTGCCTACTTTATAATGAAACCAAAGACAATATTCATCATTCCATTGATTGATGTCCAACATGCTTAGCATTTTTCTCCTAAAAAATGAGGTTCTTATCCCTCTCTAGTGAGCTACGAAAGAATGTAGGAGACCAATAAATTTGACCGAGCATTAATTAGCTTCATAATTTTTCAGTTTTCAAACATCAATAAACATAATGCTTCAATTAATAAATGTTAACAGAACTATTTATAGATGTAGAAGAGAGTGGTAATTCCTTCATTCAGTGAAACTAGTGTCAAGAACATAATGTTTTCTTCTCATGAAATCTAGTAACTAGAAAGTGATCTTAAAACATTATGAGAAGAAAACATTATGTTCTTGACACTAGTTTTCAAACATTATGTTCAAGGGAAACACCTAGCACTTAGCATCTACCTAATACAATGAACTACTCGGTATGTAGCACTTAACACCTTAATATGAGAACTAACCAGCAATAACCACCAATTAGAGAAGAACAAACCAACAAGTAACCACCAGGACAACATTATATGAACTCTGTTTTCCAAATAAATAACTAGCAATATAGAACTAACCAGCAATAACCACCAATAACCAAGTGAAGGAAAGAAACCTACCTCTAAAGGATGCGGCCGCTAAAGGTGACTTGTGAGAAGAGGAGGGCACAGGCGTTGAAGGGGTTGCCAACTACTCTCTGTTAAGGTTCACGCGGTTAGGGTTCTTATTGCGCAGAACCGAGCGGAGTGGAGAAGGGGAAGAGAAGTGGCGGCGAAGCTTCAATGAGACAGATAGCTTCAATGAGAAAGGAGAGAATGACATTGAAGCTTCAAAGATAGAGTAGATAGATGAGAGAAGATCGGAGTAGAAAGAGAAGAGACTCACCGAGAGATGATGGTCGCGATGATGAAGGTATGAGAGAGGCACACACGGTGGTGGTGGTGGCGGTGGTGAGTGAAACCGAATGAGTTGGTGTTTGGGTTACAGAGAGCGCGGTGGTTCAAAGGGCTGCACGAAAAATGCAGGTCAGGTTAGGGTTGTGGTGGTGCTCGCGGTGGTTCGGAGCACGAGAGATGGTGGTAGTGGTGAGTTGATGTTTGGGGGAGGAGGGGAACTAGGTCGCGAGGAGGAGGAAAGAATGGGGTTTTACGAAAGAATGGGATAATGCGCGGAAGCGAAGGAGGGAAAAAGAAAAATTGGGACTATTACACATCGGTTATACGGAAAACCGATGTGTTAAACATCTTATATACATCGGTTATAGAGAAACCGATGTGTAAACATTAAACTTTTAAATTCTGATTTTTTTCTTTTAAATTTTATACATCGGTTACTAAAAACCGATGTGTAAAAAGTAATATTTTATTTTCTTTTTTTTCTTTATAATTTTCTACATCGGTTATAAGAAACCGATGTGTAAAAGTAAGATTTTATTTTCTTTTTTTTTTCTTTCTACATCGGTTATATAGAAACTGATGTGTAAAAGTAAGATTTTATTTTCTTTTTTTTTTCTTTATACTTTTCTACATCGGTTATATAGAAACCGATGTGTAAAAGTAAGATTTTTTTTTCTTTTTTTTTTCTTTATACTTTTCTACATCGGTTATTTAGAAACCGATGTGTAATAATTTGGTTTTAATTTCAAAAATGCCACCGCCTTGTTTTACACATCGGTTTCTCAAAAACCGATGTGTAAACTCCGATGTAGAATCCCTTTTCTGCACTAGTGATTTGTCTAATTTTCGTCTCTCTCTGGCTTGTGCGGCTTTAAACTACCATTTATTCTTATTAATCCAGACCTAACGCTAGACCAAACTAAAGGCCTCTGAATAAGGTTTCCAACAAGGTATCATTTGCCTTAATTGGGTTCAAGATGAATAAGTTAGGCCCATTTAAGTGAAGGAACGTCATGGACTGCGCACTGATCCGTGCCAGAGAACTCGGGACCCAATTTAGCCTTGATTTTGGCATAATTTTATAATTCTTGTGAAACCTGAAATAGTAGATCTCTTCCTTATCTTTCTAGGGACAACAAGATCACCAAAATCCGATTTCTGTAGCTCTAATTATGCTCTGCGCAAGGCAACAAGGTCAGGATGACTGAAAAATCTTAAAATTAACAAAGTTTAGCAATTAAGCCCAATAATGTAAAAGCAAAAAACAATGATTGTAAAAGTTGTCTAATTTTTGTCTCTCTCTGGCTTGTGCGGCTGTAAAATGCTATTTATTCTTATTAATCCTGACATAACCCTAGACCTAATTAAGGGCCTCTGAATAAGCTTTTCAACAAGGTATCATATGCCTTAATTGGGCTTAAGATGAGTAAGTTAGGCACATTTAAGTGAATGAACATCATGGACTGCGCAATGATCCGCGACAGAGAACTCGAGACACAATTTAGCCTTGATTTTGGCCTAATTTGACAATTCACCTGAAAATTGAAATTGTAGGTCTCTTCCTTATCTTTCTAGGGACAGCAAGATCACCAAAATCCGATATATGTAGCTTTATTTATGCTCTGCGCAAGGCAACGAGGTCAGGATGAGTGAAAAATCCGAAAATTAACAATGTTTAGCAATTAAGCCCAATAATGTAAAAGCAAAAACAATGATTGTAAAAGTTGTCTAATTTATGTCTCTCACTGGCTTGTGCGGCTTTAAACTGCTATTTATTCTTATTAATCCTGACCTCACCCTAGACCAAATTAAATGCATCTGAATAAGCTTTCCTAAAGGTATGATATGCCTTAATTGGGCTTAAGATTACTAAGTTAGGCCAATTTAAGTGAAGGAACATCATGGATCATGCAGCGATTCACGCGAGAACTCGGGACCCAATTCAGCCTTGATTTTGACCTAATTTGACAATTCTTGTGAAACCCGAAATTGTAGGACTCTTCCTTATCTTTCTAGGGACAACAAGATCACTGAAATCCGATATATGTAGCTCTAGTTATGCTCTGCACAAGGCAACAAGGTCAGGATGAGTGAAAAATCCGAAAATTAACAATGTTTAGCAATTAAGCCCAATAATGTAAAAGCAAAACAATGATTGTAAAAGTTGTCTAATTTCCATCTCTCTCTGGCTTGTGTGGCTATAAACTGCTATTTATGCTTAATAATCTTGACCTAACCCTAGACCAAATTAAGGGCCTCTGAATAAGCTTTCAAACAAGGTATCATATGCCTTAATTGGGCTTAAGATGAGTAAGTTAGACCAATTTAAGTGAAGGAACATCATGGACTGCGCACTGGTCCACGCCAGAGAACTCAGGACCCAATTTAGCCTTGATTTTGGCCTAATTTGACAATTCTTGTGAAACCTGAAATTGTAATACTTTTCCTTATCTTTCTAGGGACAACAAGATCACCGAAATCCGATATCTGTAGCTCTAGTTATGCTCTGCACAAGACAACAAGGTCATGATGAGTGAAAAATTCGAAAATTAACAATGTTTAACAATTAAGCCCAATTAAGCCCAATAGTGTAAAAGCAAAAACATTGATTGCAAAATTTGTCTAATTTTCGTCTCTCTCTGGCTTGTGCGGCTTTAAACTACCATTTATTCTTATTAATCCAGACCTAACGCTAGACCAAACTAAAGGCCTCTGAATTAGCTTTCCAACAAGGTATCATATGCCTTAATTGGGTTCAAGATGAATAAGTTAGGCCCATTTAAGTGAAGGAACGTCATGGACTGCCCACTGATCCGTGCCAGAGAACTCGGGACCCAATTTAGCCTTGATTTTGGCATAATTTTATAATTCTTGTGAAACCTGAAATAGTAGGTCTCTTCCTTATCTTTCTAGGGACAACAAGATCACCAAAATCCGATTTCTGTAGCTCTAATTATGCTCTGCGCAAGGCAACAAGGTCAGGATGACTGAAAAATCTTAAAATTAACAAAGTTTAGCAATTAAGCCCAATAATGTAAAAGCAAAAACCATTGATTGTAAAAGTTGTCTAATTTTTGTCTCTCTCTGGCTTGTACGGCTGTAAAATGCTATTTATTCTTATTAATCCTGACATAACCCTAGACCTAATTAAGGGCCTCTGAATAAGCTTTTCAACAAGGTATCATATGCCTTAATTTGGCTTAAGATGAGTAAGTTAGGCACATTTAAGTGAATGAACATCATGGACTGCGCACTGATCCGCGACAGAGAACTCGAGACACAATTTAGCCTTGATTTTGGCCTAATTTGACAATTCACCTGAAACTTGAAATTGTAGGTCTCTTCCTTATCTTTCTAGGGACAGCAAGATCACCAAAATCCGATATCTGTAGCTTTATTTATGCTCTGCGCAAGGCAACGAGGTCAGGATGAGTGAAAAATCCGAAAATTAACAATGTTTAGCAATTAAGCCAAATTAAGCCCAATAATGTAAAAGCAAAAACAATGATTGTAAAAGTTGTCTAATTTCTGTCTCTCTCTGGCTTGTGCGGCTTTAAACTGCTATTTATGCTTACTAATCCTGACCTCACCCTAGACCAAATTAAATGCCTCTGAATAAGCTTTCCAAAAGGTATCATATGCCTTAATTGGGCATAAGATTAGTAAGTTAGGCCCATTTAAGTGAATGAACATCATGGACTGCGCACTGATCCGCTACAGAGAACTCGGGACACAATTTAGCCTTGATTTTGGCCTAATTTGACAATTCATGTGAAATTTGAAGTTTTAGGTCTCTTCCTTATCTTTCTAGGGACAACAAGATCACCAAAATCCGATATTTGTAGCTCTATTTATGCTCTGCGCAAGGCAACAAGGTCAGGATGAGTGAAAAATCCGAAAATTAACAATGTTTAGCAATTAAGCACAATAATGTAAAGCAAAAACAATGATTGTAAAAGTTGTCTAATTTCTGTCTCTCTCTGGCTTGTGTGGCTTTAAGCCGCTATTTATGCTTATTAATCCCGACCTCACCTAGACCAAATTAAATGCATCCGAATAAGCTTTCCAAAAGGTATCATATGCCTTAATTGGGCTTAAGATTAGTAAGTTAGGCTAATTTAAGTGAAGGAACATCATGGACTGTGCATTGATTCACGCCAGATAACTCAGGACCCAATTTAGCATTGATTTTGGCCTAATTTGACAATTCTTGTGAAACCTGAAATTGTAGGACTTTTCCTTATCTTTCTAGGGACAACAAGATCACCGAAATCCGATATCTGTAGCACTAGTTATGCTCTGCACAACGAAACAAGGTCAGGATGAGTGAAAAATCCGAAAATTAACAATGTTTAGCAATTAAGCCCAATAATGTAAAAGCAAAACAATGATTGTAAAAGTTGTCTAATTTCCGTCTCTCTCTGGCTTGTGTGGATATAAACTGGTATTTATGCTTAATAATCTTGACCTAACCCTATAACAAATTGAGGGCCTCTGAATAAGCTTTCAAACAAGGTATCATATGCCTTAATTGGGCTTAAGATGAGTAAGTTAGGCCAATTTAAGTGAAGGAACATCATGGACTGTGCACTGATCCACGCCATAGAACTCAGGACCCAATTTAGCCTTGACTTTGGCCTAATTTGACAATTCTTGTGAAACATGAAATTGTAGGACTTTTCCTTATCTTTCTAGGGACAGCAAGATCACCGAAATCCGATATATGCAGCTCTAGTTATGCTCTGCATAAGGCAACAAGGTCAGGATGAGTGAAAAATCCGAAAATTAACAATGTTTAGCAATTAATCCCAATTAAGCAAAATAATGTAAAAGCAAAAACAATGATTGTAAAAGTTGTCTAATTTCCGCCTCTCTCTGGCTTGTGTGACTGTAAACTGCTATTTATACTTATTAATCATGACCTATCCCTAGACTAAATTAAGGGCCTATGAATTAGCTTTCCAATAAGGTATCATCTGCCTTAATTGGGCTTAAGATGAGTAAGTTAGGCCCTTTTAAGTGAAGGAGCATCATGGACTGCGCACCGATCCTTGCCAGAGAACTTGGGACCCAATTAGCCTTGATTTTGGCCCAATTTCACAATTCTTGTGAAACCTGAAATTATAGGTCTCTTCCTTTTCTTTCTAGGGACAGCAACATCACCAAAATCCGATATCTGTAGCTCCATTTATGCTATGCGCCAGACAACAAGGTCAGGATGAGTGAAAAATACGAAAATCAACAATGTTTAGCAATTAAGGCCAATTAAGCCCAATAATGTAAAAGTAAAAACAATGATTGTAAAAGTTGTCTAATTTTCGTCTCTCTCTGGCATGTGCGGCTGTAAACTACTATTTATGCTTATTAATCCTGACCTTACCTTAGGCCAAATTAAGAGCCTTTGAATAAGCTTTCCAACAAGGTATCATGTGCCTTAATTGGGCGTAAGATGAGTAAGTTAAGCCCATTAAGTGAAGGAACATCATGGACTGCACACTAATCCGCGCCAGAGAACTCGGGACCCAATTTAGCCTTAATGTTGGCCTAATTTGACAATTCTTGTGACACCTGAAATTGTAGGCCTCTTCCTTATCATTCTAGGGACAGCAAGATCACCAAAATCCGATATCTGTAGCTCTATTTATGCTCTGCGCATGGTAACAAGGTCAGGATGAGTGAAAAATCCGAAAATTTACAATGTTTAGCAATTAAGCCCAATAATGTAAAAGCAAAAACAATAATTGTAAAAGTTGTCTAATTTCCATCTCTCCCTGGCTTGTGTGACTGTAAACTGCTACTTAGGCTTATTAATCATGACCTTACCCTAGACCAAATTAAGGGCCTCTGAATAAACTTTCCAACAAGGTATCATATGCCTTAATTGGACTTAAGATGAGTAAGTTTGGCCCATTTAAGTGAAGGAACATCATGGGTCGTGCACTGATCCGCGCCCAGAACTGGGGACCCAATTTAGCCTTGATTTTGGCCTAATTTGACAATTCTTGTGAAACTGGAAATTGTAGGTCTCTTCCTTATCTTTCTAGTGACAGCAAGATCACCAAAATCCGATATCTGTAGCTCCAGTTATGCTCTGTACAAGGCAACAAGGTCAGGATGAGTGAAAAATCCAAAAATTAACAATGTTTAGCAATTAAGCCTAATAACGTAAAAGCAAAAACAATGACTGTAAAAGTTGTCTAATTTCCGTCTCTTTCTGACTTGTGCGGCTGTAAACTGCTATTTATACTTATTAATCTTGACCTAACCCTAAACCAAATTAAGGACCTCTGAATAAGCTTTCCATCAAGGTATCATATGCCTTAATCGGGCTTAAGATGAGTAAGTCAGGCCCTTTTAAGTGAAGGAATATTATGATCTGCGCACTGATCCTTGCAAGAGAACTCGGGACCCAATTTAGCCTTGATTTTGGCCTAATTTGACAATTCTCTTGTGAAACCTGAAATTTTAGGTCTCTTCCTTATCTTTCTAGGGATGGCAAGATCACCAAAATCCTATATCGGTAGCTCTAGTTATGCTCTGCGCAAGGCAACAAGGTCAGGATGAGTGAAAAATCCGAAAATTAACAATGTTTAGCAGTTAAGCCCAATTAAGGCCAATAATGTAAAACCAAAAACAATGATTGTAAAAGTTGTCGGATTTCTGTCTCACTCTGGCTTGTGCGGCTGTAAACTGCTTTTTACACTAGTGGAAAATAAACATTAGACGGTAAAGGTTTATGTCAGTTAACCAAAAGCTATACGTTAAAAAGGGGGCGGTGGCAGTTTTGTAAATATCGGACTTCATTAACTCAATTTTAATGTCGGTTGTTGTAAGGACCGAGCGTTAAAAGTGAAGTGACTCACTTTAACGTCATTTCAATAAACAAGACGGCGTTAACGGTGAACCTTTAACGTCGATTCTTCATTGAACCGGCGTTAAAAAGTGAGTCACTTCACTTTTAACTCGGTTCTTACAACAACCGGCGTTAAAGGTTATTTTAATAATTTTTTATCTAGTATCCGTACCCTTCCGTATTGCCTTCACTACAACAGATTAGACTTTTAATAACGCACCTTTTATATCATTTAGGTGTGGAAATGCTATTAAAAGTGATAGGGGGGACTTTTAATAGCGTTTCCTTTAGAAACGCTATCTTAGGTATCACCTAAGATAGCGTTTCGTGTGGAACCGCTATTAAAAGTGCCACTTAGAAAAGATAGTGGTTCCCACGGAAACGCTATCTTAGGTGTTATACCCTCGCGCGCCATCCTTCAATTCCCGTTTTTGCGTGCAGCCACGACCTCATCCGAGCCTAGGGTTGCCATCTCCGTGCGAGCTCATCCCCTCTCACGCCTTCTCCCCTCTCCTTGTTGCTCTCACGCCTCGGACTCCTCTCACGTCCCTATTGCTCCACCACTCATCACCACACCACCTACGACCAAGGTATGCTCTCTATGTCCCTCTCCCCTATTTCGACCAAGCTAATCGAGTGCAAAGAACAAAGAGTAAAATGGACTTTGTTGCCGTTGTTGAACTGAAATTTAGAAAGCTATACATTTGGTTGATTAACTATGTTATGAGTTTTTCTTGATATCTTTATTCTTCTGCATGTTTTTCATTTTACGATGAAAGGAAAATTATGTTTTAGAAATGGTGGATTGTTGGCTTCCATGATATTCACCCATTCCTATGTTTTTCTTGTTTCTTTGTCTTGTAGGTTAGATGTTTGATAAAATGTTAAAAGCAAATTAGCTCCCATGTGTTATGCACTTTCATTAACTATTTTTGCTCTTCCAAACCACTATCTAAGGCATAGATTTTTGTGTTGTTTCCACCAGGTTTGAGTTGTTGTTTTGTCTAATGTAATGTTCTCTTGAAAATAATTCACAAAATCTTAATGTTTGGGTCAAACATTTTTTTTCAGTATAAACATGTTGAATACTTAATAATTTGGATATTATTGCAAGTTAGTAAAATATGATAAGACTTTGGATTTGAACTAAATATGCATAGAATGGGTTAAGAGATGTTTACTTTTTCTGTGCTATTTAAATCTTTGTTTCAAAATTGGTTTTTTTTGCACGTTTTTCTTATTAAGCTTTTGATTAATTGCCCTGTTTTGTTAAGAGTGGTGTTTATTGATATCGGATTTTTTTCCATCACAGCGTATCTATACATATAAGAAAAAGAATGGTTGAATGTTTTTATGTTAATTGTTAAAAGCCGTCCTTGTCCTTAATAAAGCTGAAGTGACATGATAATATGCCTAACACGAATAAAAATAAATAAATAGGTTATCACTTTTATCCTTTTTTTAAAGCCGTTTCTTTTCTTTTTATTTTTTTTTATTTTTTACGAGTGTATGATGGATATTCTTTTGCATGATTGATCTTAATATTATTAGATTGAGACGAGGTCATAAGTTGCTCTGCCGCGATTGTAGTTAACATCAACTTTCTTTGTATTTTGTAAATCTTTCGGGAATGATATCTTGGGTTCTGTTTTCATTGCACACCTTGTTGAGATTCTAAAGTCCTCTTCCCCAAGTGTACAAGAAAAGCTTCATCTGTGCTTGAGTTTGTGGCAGCGACGGACCCACCTCGACCCTATTATATACGTGGAAATTGAATATGTTCTCGATTCTGTTTTTCAGCAAAATTTTTTGAAAATTTCAGGTAAGAGATTTATCACTATAATCCATGATTTGTTATAAGAACATATTCTTTTTTATCTTTTTGCCATGTTTTGATTTTCTCTTTTAATTTGGATGTGTACTAAGTAGATAAAAAATGATCTAACCTCATAGTAGTGTTTGTTTCAATATGTATATGTATGCGTTTAGAATTAGACTTTAAAATGAAGAATGTTAAATCTTGTTCCATAAAAATTCAGGCTGAAATGGAAAGCAAACAATTGTAAAAATGTTTAGTTTCAAAGGATAAAACAAGTGAAGGACAAACATTCCAAAGAGAAGGAAATGGGATCTTGATGTGTTTCTTTGGAACAGTTTTGTGACAGTGTATACTCGTTTTCAAAATCGGGATAGCAATGCAGATCATAGAAACTAGTAACCAAGCTGGAGCATAGGCGGATGTAGATTGGTTGTTACTTGCACAAGGTTTGGTGATAAGGAGACAGAACCACGACATTTTTGTTTACTTGCGCCTTTCCAAAGGTTATGTTATAAGAAAAAATACACAAAATCAAAATTAATGGACCTTGTGTAAATATCAATGAGTTGTATTATAACTCATTTGGTATCTTTAATCTGTATACATTGCATGTAGACATCAACCAGATCCAAACTCATAGTAAATATGTTTAATAAATATTTTTGTAGATCGAGAAAGCATGGATCGAAATGGATGTACGCAATCGTTTAATGAAGGAGTATGAGGATGGGGTGAAAGGGTTCATTAGGGTTTGCGGTTCGGCAGGAAAACCCTAGTACAATCATATGTCCTTGTTTAGATTGTTGTTATGCAAGGCGGAGTTAGTGCAGGCGATTTGGAAGAACAATTAGTGTGTAATGGAATCGATCAAAGTTATACATGTTGGACAAAACATGGTGAGACAAGAGCCGAGTCTAGTGAAATGAGGAATCGTGTGAGATATTCATCATACGATACCGACACAAATACTTATGAGGCGATCGTTTTGAAGACATTGCAAATACTGTTGAAGAGGATCTTCGGGATTGTCCTCAAATGTTTGAGAGGTTGGTAAGTGATGCAGAGCAACCATTGTATGATGGTTGTACTAAATTCACAAGATTGTCGGCGATGTTAAAGTTGTATAACTTGAAATCGGGCAGCGGATGGACTGATAAGAGCTTTACGGACTTACTCACACTATTGAAAGACATGTTGCTTGGGAGGATAATGTGAATCCTAGTCGGACATATGAGGCTAAACAAATGTTACGCTCTATTGGCATGAGCTACGAGAGGATACATGCTTGTCCTAACGATTGCATTTTATTTCGGAATGAATATGCATCGTTAAAGATGTGTCCTAAATGTAATGCCTCACGATTTAAGAAGAAAGAATCAGATCCAGAGAAGGTTGTGTGGTATTTTCCCATAATACACAGATTTAGGCGCATGTACCGTAGTTTAGAAGATTCAAAGCACTTGACATGGCATGAGGATGAAAGGATCAAAAGATGGCAAGCTCCGGCACCGGCGATTCTCCTCAATGGAAGAAATTTGATCATGATTATCCCGATTTTGGGCAAGAATCAAGAAACCTCGACTTGCATTGGCTACTGTTGATTTAACAGCATGGTGTTCAAAGTAGCTATCACAGTACATGACCTTTGATTTTGGTGATGTATAACCTATCCCCATGGCTATGCATGAAGCGCAAATTTATTATGTTATCTATGTTAATTTCTGGGCCCAAACAACCAGGAAATGATATAGATGTCAATTTGACTCCTTTGATTGAAGACTTGAAACAACTGTGGGAGACAGGTGTGGAGGTGTATGATGGGTATAAGGAAGAAAGTTTCAATTTGAGAGCTATGTTGTTTGGCACAATTAATGATTTTCCGCCCTACTGTAATCATCGGGATATAGCATCAAGGGTCGTGTGCATGCCCTATCGTGAAGAGGGTGCGAGTTGGATGCGGTTAGAACATTGTAAGAAGAATGTCTTTCTTGGGCATCGTAGATTTTTGCATCCAAGTCATAATTACCGGTGGTGGAGAAAGGCGTTCAATGGGAACTCGGAAGAAGGTAGAGCTCCTTCACCTTTGACGGGTGATCAACTTTTTGAAAAGGTAAAGGATTTGAATATCCAATTGGGAAACCTTTTGCGAGAGATATTGTCACAAGAGGGTGGAAGAAAAGGTCGATTTTTCTTTGAGCTGCCATATTGGAAATCATTATATGTAAGACATTTCCTCGATGTGATGCACGTTGAAAAAATATCGTGATAGTGTCATTGGTACGTTCCTCAATGTGCCAAGGAAGACTAAAGATGGCATCAATGCAAGGTTGGACTTGGTTAGTATGGGGAATAAGAAGAGAATTGGGACCGACGAAGAAGGGTAAAAGTACATATCTTCCTCAGCTGCTTACACTCTATCTAGAAAAGAAAAAACTGTTTTTTTGTAAGTTTCTTGAAGGAGTTAAGGTTCGGAAGGGTACTCTTCAAACATTAGGAACCTCGTGACGATGAAGATCTCAAGTTAAAAGGTCTAAAGTCCCACGATTGTCATGTTCTTATGGAGCAGTTGATACCCATTGGTATACGGTCTATTTTACCTAACAAAGTGCGGGGGCCTTAACTAAACTCTGTTTTCTTCTTCAAGGCAATTTGCAGCAAAGTGATTGACCCCGGGAAGTTGCCATCATTGCAAAGAGAAATTGTTGTGACTTTATGCGAGCTTGAGATGTACTTTCCACCTTCATTCTTTGACATAATGGTTCATCTAACCATTCACCTTGTTAGAGAGACACAACTGTGTGGGCGACTTATATGAGATGGATGTACCGATTGAGCGTTATATGAAGATATTAAAAGGGGTATGTGAAAAACCGATCACGACCCAGAAGGTTGTATTGTTGAGCGGTATATTGTCGAAGAAGCTTGTTGAATTGCATCGAATACCTATCCAATGCTGATTCTAATAGGGTGGCAAAGTCTCGTCACACATGGAGAATGATGGGGCAAGGAATTCACCGGAACTGAAATAAGTGACTATATCAAGGAGGAGAATGGGAGCAAGCACACTTATATGTTCTGCACAATGCTGGTGAGGTTGAGCCATATGTTGAAAACACAAGGACATGCTTAAGAGTTTGTATCCAAATAAGAATCAAAATTGGATAACTAGAGAACACAATCGTTGTTTTATAACGTGGCTAAGAGATCACATTTATGCGGGAGTTGATTGAAAATGCTACTTCGATTTCAAATAGATTGAGATGGTTAGCCAAAGGTCCAAGTTTGCATGTCTTCCTCTTTACAGTTATCAAATTAATGGGTACACATTCTATACAAAGAACAAGATGGCTTGAGTACAATGCAAAATAGTGGTGTGACTCTTGTAGCTCATTCGATGATATCTCAAGTGCCAAAGACAGAAACCCGAATATGCAAATATGTCATACTTCGCGTCATTGAGCATATGGGAGTTGGATTACACAAAGTTTAAGGTTGGTGTGTTTGGTTGTAAGTTGGGTTGACAATAATAACGGTGTTTAGATTGATGAGTCGGGGGGTTCATGCGGGTGTGGATCTTAATAGGGTGGGGGTATAAAGATGAGCCTTTTATATTAGCATCTCAAGCTCAACAAGTGTTATATGTCACTGATCCAGTTGATATGAAAAGGTCCATTGTTATTTTGACTAACAAAATAATTACTAAGATTGATGATCAAGACCATGGAGATGTTGATATTGAAGATGATCCTTTCGTCGGACATTACAATCACTTGAGATTGATCCAATAGGGATGATGGTAATGATATGAGAGATGATCATGATGAGGGGCTTTTGGTCAATCCACCATTTCGTATTAATAAAGGACAAACAAATCTCAATCCAATGAAGAAAGAAAAAAGGTTGACTTAAACATGTATGTAGTGTTTGTGTTTAACGAACTTTCCGATCCTTTTATATTATAAAGTTGCATCTTGTAATGCTAGTGTTGATTTTGTTATCAATTATTGTTTTATATTTTGCATCAATTAATATTATATTAATGTCCATTGATGTTTTACTTGTGTCTAATATTTTTGTAGGTAAATGGCATCTTCAAGTAATTCGTCTTTGCCAAAGGTGACGAGACCGCGCCACCAAAGTTATGAGAGGTCATCAGTATAGGAGTAAAAGGACAAAAATTTGAGGTAATTTACTTACTAATCTAAGGATTTCATAATGTTGTTTGATATCTAGATTTAATTACTTTATTATTTTTATTAGGTTGAATGGAATTATTTGGACCAACCAATTAGTGCTAATGGAAAAATATTGAAGAGTTACATTGGGGCTGATGTACAGGTAATTGTTAAAATTGATGAATTATATTGTAAACTATGTAAACATACTTACTTTGACACGTTGTTTATATTGTTTTGCAGATGTCTTTTAATGTTGATGAATCTCGGAAAAAATTTGTATGAGGAAGGTTCAGAACCCTCATAGGGCATCCAGAACTAGATTGACCAAAAATTTCAGAGATGCCAACGGAAGTATCATAGGAACCTCCATCACAATATCCACACATATCAAGGGATGAGGGGATAGATTTTATATCAATACTTACGAGAGATGCCACGATTCCCGGTATGTTTAATATCGTTAGTCCTTATAATTATATGTATACGTACATATGACATTAACCATGTATTAATATTACTTATATATGTCTGAATAGAAATTAAGCAATGAAAATCGCACAGCAGTGTTAGATCCTCGCATGCCCTTACAAAGCATCACGTAAGGGGTATGCGACATTGAGGATGAATTGGTATGTATATATATATATTTAGCATGTGTGGTAAATATGACTTTTAAAACTGTTTGGTTAATATGTATTATCTCAATATACAGATACATGATGCGGGGCCAGAAGTTAAGAAAATTAACGCCATATTATGTGGAGGAAAGCCAGCGAGAACAAGGCGGGTGTAATTGACAATAAAAATACGCTTGAGACCAGTGTGGAATAAATGTGTTAGTAGTTAACGTTTACATTTTCATTTGTTATTTTCTTATGACAATATATAATAATTTTAACATTTGCATTTCACCAACAACTATGTGTCGGGAGGAAATGTCACATTCTGCGAGAGAGGGGAGAGATACAAGATTTTGGTCGCCCAGGATATTCTTGCTACTGCCTAGGTGTGCCGAAGAACCCCGGTCGTGTTAGGGGTGTGGGTTTTGGCGCTCCCAAAAGACTACTTCCCACCTGAAGGGTCGTGCAAACATAACTACAACCGAAAAGGTGGGGAGACATTGGTGTCTCAACTCTCGTGGAAGATTGAATATTTTGGAAGAAAAGAGAAAAAGGAGGATGAGGAGGAGAGGCAGCTAATTTCACGCCCCGGCAAGCGTCAAAGATAGTTGCACTCTACCATCTCGCCATCAAGCTTCCAAGAGGTAATGCATGCTTTTTTTTTTTACTAGTATTGCATTCGTGATTAAATACATTCAATTGGATGCCTTAATTCATGACTTATTCATCTATCATTGGATTAGGCGTCAACTCATGTAAGTTTATATTTATCAACCCCAAACTATCGTATGGTTGGTAGGGGTAAAGTATACAATGAGACGGCGTTATTAACGCAACCTGACCAGTACCCCTTAACCATGTGAAAGTTGGAGTTGATGTTGCACGGAGGGGATGCGCCACGTTTCGGGTACCTATCGATGGTGCAGATGTAATGAAGATGAAGAGATGTAATAGGTACTTATGTGGCATGGCCAATTGATCTCGTGGCTGTAATTAATATGGTATGTAATTGCATTTTCCACCTTTTCATATACGGCATATATTTATTGCATTAGTTGATCACTAAGCGGCATATGAAATGCAAAATTTCCGCACCTGCAAAATCTAAAGGCAAGGGCGTGTGCGGATATACAAGAGTCAATGACACCCGAGGAAAATAAAGGAGGCAACTACGAGGCCAACCCTCCTCTGACTGGGTTCAACTAACATTTCTGTAATATTTGAATTTTCTTAAAATACATGACACAAAAAGAATATGAAAAATGATGACCCAATTGGACATAGAGATGGAACAAAATATTTTTGGTCGCATATCATTGAGATGATCAATCACCCGAAAATATCGGGAGAAATTGTAAATCATGAATGGGTATACGCACTCCATTATTGACCCCAGTATATATCGAGGTACTAAATACGGGCTTAAAGTGTACCAGATTTTTTTAGTCTCTCCATTTAAATATTGGGAGTCATTGGTGTAATCCATTTTTATAATTTTAATTGATGTTTGTATGAAGAATTTTTGCTTCAAAGGAAAAGAAGCGAGGAGGTTTCTGTTCTTGTCCCCATGCAAACAAATACATCGACTAGCTCGGGAGAGGATTCACGGACAACGTATATAGCTGGCCAGAGTTTTGTAACTAAAGAAAATATCAGCCCATGTTTTTTTAGCGTAGTGCAATGTTGGGTGAGTCGCTTATCCTATAGGACTTAATTCCAATAATAAATTACATAAAGTTGAGGTGCTTAGGATTTGTTATCACGACATTTTGTAGGAATCTTGGGTCTTGTCGCGATAAATATTGTTGAAGAGATTATTTACTATCTAGATCCCTTGAATGTTGATCCTAGGAATCACCCAGAATTAAAAGAATACATTAGAGTAAGTAAGCATGCTTTTATATTTACGATTTTCTATGATTACGTGAATGGCCACCATGGTAGATACATGTTGCAAGT
Organism: Sophora flavescens; assembly: GCA_030762895.1. NCBI lineage: Eukaryota > Viridiplantae > Streptophyta > Magnoliopsida > Fabales > Fabaceae > Sophora > Sophora flavescens. The sequence continues at coordinate 20,594 of JAUPTC010001568.1, forward strand.
TGTCATAGTCCTAATGTGCTTTGATTATGACATTAGAATAATCGTGTTGAATTGACATATCTTGGGTTGTAGGCTGCGTAGTTCAAAATAAAAAATAAAAAAACATGCGTGTGTTTGTGATGATTGAAAATATGTTTCTTAATGATGCATTGTTTTGTGTTCAGTGCTTTGCAAGTTTATCGCGTAAATATCAGAGCTAGGTCTTAGCGTTTAAGGAAATGACCGCATTAAATTGATTCGGATAGAGGTATTTACCAAAAGCAATCGTAATTAGATAAAAAAAACTATATTGATTTACTATGGCATTCACATAGTACCAGAACAAACTTGGTGCAGTTGGGTACTATGTCATGCGTTTCATGAAGGAAACTCTTGGAGAACCAAGTTAAAATACCAATGGTATGTTGTTCTTAGCTTTTAAGCTGCATTTGTTCAAATGTTTAGTAATTGTAACTTAATTTATTTAATTTTATGTTGTGATGCTTCACTGACTTCGAATTCTCCACATACTCCTTTGTAAGACTATACGAAGTCAAGGAAGATTGGTGTAGTATATTGTTGAAAAGAGTTCGTTTGATTATGTCAAATTGATCACGATCAGTTGCAGCAATACTCATTGGTATGTGAATAATGCCAGATTTCTAACTAGAGATCCACATCAACATTTTAGTTAAATCGAGAACTCATTGGCAGGTGGTGTATGGCTTTTGGTGATGGTGATTGCTACTTTTGCTAGTGCTACTTGTGAGAGGTTGCCATTGGAGGATGAACAAGGTGAGGAGGAGATGCAAGTACAGACAACGAATGTTGATGTCATTGGTGAATCTTGAGAAAATACGAAAATGTCGATGTCTGGAGAATACTTTTGAGCTTGTTTGATTATTTACCTACTGTTGCCCTTATTGAAAGTCAGGTTTGAGTTAAATATGTTTAAGAATGTTAATCGACTTTTATGCCCGATTATCAACCTCCATGTATATATTACATTTTTCCGCTTACGTAGTCTCTCACCAACTACTTTGGATACATGATAATATCGGGGCATTGGATGCAGTATACAAGAGGTTTTGTGTGTGGTGGCTGAGTATGTTTTATAGAACATTTTTATCGGAAGAATGATATCTTCGACTAGATATATGTTTGATGCTTAATATGGTTTTGGAAATATTTATTTTATGTTGCAATTGCAGTTTTGTATCTCTTGTTTTGCTCGGAAATGTTTCATCTAGGACCACGACCAATGATTGATTTCTCTTCTATTTAGATTCATCAAATATATATGTTATGAAGCTGCTTGAGTGCGGAAGACTTTTTAATGTCTATCTTTGGTCTATAATGGAATGCCATTACTTTACTCATGTTTGCACACATCCGTGGACATTAATTCGATGCACGGCGATTGTGCCCACCTAAGTTAGGTTGCCTAACAACTATCGGTGCATCACAGAGTTCCAAGAAGGGTGATGAACAGAAAGACTCCAGTTATTTTTGTAATTTCAGTATGCACCTTTTTTTTTGTAGTCGCTGCTAGTTTTGCTTATACTTTAGATGTACATGTGAAATTTGTAAATTAGGTGTTGATGATAGACATGAATGATATGGGAGAAGGGCACAAAATTAATTATGTGCTCTATATATTATTCTGCCATTTTCTTATTTAATTCGCCATCGATGTATACACTCCAAGCTCATTTCCTTTGTTTTGGATGATGTTAGAGCGGAAATATGTGGAAATTAAAAAAAAAGGGAGAATGAATGGCGTTTGTTTTAACGAATGCTGTGAAAGGTGACTTTAAATGGCGTTTGTTAATACAAGCGACATCTAAGAATCAGAACCTTAGATAAGCGTTTCCGTGTCTGAAACGCTATCTAAAAATCACAAAATAATAGCACTTCTAAATGCTATCTTTGCTTTAGCAGTTTTTAATGTGAGTGGCATAGATAGCGATTTCAAACCTTCTATTAAGGCATCAGGAAGCTTATCTACAATCATTTTTACATTTGTAGTGCTTCCTCAAGTTTTAGTTTCACAATTACTTGGATGTTTTACGTTTCCATTTTGAAAACTAAAATATGTCTGCAGTATAAGTTGGATGGGTACTTTGTGGATTCGTTCATGAGTGTAATACTGATACGAGAAGATTGAAAGGGTTTAAAATCCTATAAAAAATTACATTGAAAGGTTTAAAATCCTAAAAGCATTTTTGAGGCTTTGTTCCTTCACGTTGGCTAGTCAGACAGTCGGAGTTTTCCGCAAATTCAGGGAGGTTGTGTGGAAAGCATAAGGCCACTTTGGAACCCCTTATCACACTCAAAACATTAAAAGCTACATCCCGTAGAGAGAGTTTTATGAAATATACCAAGGGGAAAACTATATAGGATGTGACCATGTCTAATATTGATGGTGTTACTCATGTTGGAATCGAGGTACATGCTGATAATGTAGTCATTCATAAGGCCCAAGGAGTTTGGAGCCCAACAGTAGATTCTCGGAAGGATGATAAGGTGAGCAACTCACATTATGTGATTTACAGAACCTTATCACCCATGTTATGTGATTTACACACCTCGAGAAGTGTTGTTTAACCATTAAGACAAAGATCTTTGAGTCTAGGAATAGAAGGAAGAGTGATGAAGTTAATCTCCATGAAAGCGGAGCCATATTGTGAGCAAATAAAAGGAAGGAAGGGAAGTTATTTATTAGAGCGGAGGATGAAGTTACTAGGCGTGGTAAAGTTGCTAAAAAAATTAAGTTGATCATTAAGAGGATTAGGTTCAAGGTGAATGGGTAAGTA
>JAUPTC010001569.1:0-23387 GCA_030762895.1 Sophora flavescens
GAGTTGTGTAGAAAGCTTTTTGTACTTTACTAAGTACACTTCCCTTTTTGTGTAAGGACCAGAGGTACTAGGGAATAAAGCACGTTGGAAGCATTCTTTAACTGGTTTTTGGTTCTGATTATCCAAGGTTGCTTGAGAGAGAACTTCTGACCTTTCTTGATAATCGTGAAACTGAGTAGGAGAGAAGGCTTCAAGTCTCTTTCTGGTTCTTGAACTAAGATTCTGATAATCCTTATAGAATTCGCGTTCATAAGATAAGTGCTTCCATCTTGAAAATAATCACGTCTATCTAGTCATTTGAGTTTTCATTCGGTCTAGTAGACGAGCTCCATATGCCACGTCATTGGACGAGCCATTCTGACCTTAATGGACGAGCTCCAATTGCCACGTCATTGGACGAGCCATTCTGATACCTTAATGGACGAGCTCCAACTGCCACGTCATTGGACGAGCCATTTTGAAACCCTACTGGACGGGCTATTCTGATACTTTGATGGACGCGCTATTTTGATACTTTGATGGACACGCTATTCTGATACTTTGATGGACGCGTTGTTCTGATACTTTAATGGACACGCTGTTCTGATACTTTAATGGACACGCTCCAAATGCCACGTTAGTAGACGCTGGCTTTCATCACTTTAGTGGACGCAAGTTTCTTTCTCTTGCGTTTTGGACGTGCGCTTTAAACATTTGCGATGGACGTGAGCTTCAATCACTACAGTGTTGGACGTGCGTTTCAATCACTTGCGTTGGACGTGAGCTTCAATCACTACAATGTTGGACGTGCGTTTCAATCACTTGTGTTGGACAGATGATTCTCTTATTTAATCTGCACACTCGATAGATAGGTTAGCAACCAATATGAAGGTTAATTAAATCATTAACCAATGTTTAGTTTTCATCAAAACTTAGGAAAATGCACATCAGACATTTTAGAGACTTGACACTTTGGTCCCGCTCTTTGTTATTCTTTGGACTTTAATTTTTATGTTATGTTATGTTATTAGTATTTATTACCTATTAGGTTATGAGATTTTAAGGGTTTGGGTTTGATTGCGGTTGGGCCCGATTAGCTTTTTATTGTGTTATTTTTTTTATATTATTAGAATTAGAATTTGGGTCAAACAAAAAAATCAAAAAGAGAAATTTGTTTTTCTGTTGTGTTTGGGCTTCTGACTGTTTAGGCTTGTTTGTTTTCTTTTCTTTTAATTGGTGATGTGTTTTTTTGCTTGGGTAGTTTGAGTTAGTGAGATGTTTTCCCTTGTGTGTAGTTTCTGCTAAAAAGATAAAATCTTGCATATTGGGCTTTGTTTGTGTCAAATGAGCTGCTTTTGTAAGACAAAAAAAAAATGTTTCCAAACTTAAAATAAAAAGTTGCCTACAAAAATCCTTTTTTAAAATAAAACACAAAAAAATTCAGAAATGATAAATAAAAAAAAATCCTTTTTAAAAGATTCCGGTTCTTTTTCTATATATAAAAAAGAGCTCTTTCAAAAATCAAATCATTTTCTATATAAAAATAATTTTAGGATCATGAGGGAGTCTTCTCCTTTGTTTATTTTTGCCAAGCATAAAAATTAAAATAGAATAATTACTTGTAAATAATTTTGGGATTGTTTTGTGAAATGTATCACACCCAATTCTTTAGATTCGGGATCGCATGTGCCATGTTCTATCTCGCTCAGAAGTTTTAGATATTTAGAATTTAACCAATAAAAAATGAAAAATCAAATCAAAAAAAAAAAATCTTTCAATAAATGCAAATCTTTTTCTAAAAAAAAAAATCTATCGATCAAACGTTTTTTTAAAGAACTACGTGGCTTTGAGTTTCCCATCGCACCCGGGATTGCGTAGGAGCAGAATTAATCATTCTGTCAAGCCAAAAATAAAATTTCCTTTTTATTGTTTTATTTAGGGATGTCCCGTGGACTCGAATGCCGTGTTCAATCCTTAGATTTGAGGTCGCCATGTGTTTATGTGCCATGTTCAACCTCATTTAGATTTTATCAACAATAAATTTAAAATGCAAAAGTCAATAAAAATACAATATATTAAAAAAATAAATAATTGTTTCTTGTATATTATTTTTGGGGTAGAATGAATATTTAAAAAGTTATTAAAATTTTTGCACAATAACTTGTGATACCGTTTTTTAACACGGCGATGTGAGGACGCTAACACCTTCCCCACTGCGTAACCGAACTCCGGACTCAAATCTCTTTCTTTTTTTTAAGACCGATTTACCTAAATAAATGATTTTTCCAATGTTTTTCCCAAGCAAAATATTGATGACGACTCATCGCTTTTTACCTCTCTTCGCTGCTCCTGGACGATTACGCCGAACATTATTCTATAGGGACGGTTTGGGTAACCCGCAAATCAACCGGACCCATCCCTAACCCAGATCGGGTCACAAAATGGGACATGAGTTATCCCTTCTCTTCCATAGGTTAGGTCGGACCAGGCCGAATACCTGGTCGGCAAGGGTTTTGCACACCTCTACCCGATAAAAATCTCCTTCCTTTCCCCTCTCCTACATTAAAATCTCTAGGTCTTAGCAATGCTACAAGTGCTTTTCATAACTTGGAACATTTTACGCATAACCAATTATGAACCAGAGTACATATACTACCTGAAATAATAAAAGAATAATTTACAACAAACTTCAATGCATGAATTTTTGCACGAGTATACATATTGGTGGGGAAAAGGCGCAACCTAAAAGGTAAGAAAAAAAAGGAACCACGAAAATAGGAAGCTTATCTCAATTGATGATTTTATATACACTACAATACAACAGATACATTAAGGGTACCTGCCCCAAATTAAATGGAAGACATTAACATAAGAGAAAAGGAGAAAGGGCAAAAAGATTGAAGAGAGAAAAAGGATAAATATAAACTAAAAAAGGGTGCCTGGTTCCTTCATATTGATTGATTCTTGCTTTCCTACATTTATGCTCACTGTAACAAAAAAGTTTCAATGGAAAACTTTCCTTCCATCTACTTTGCTTTTATTTCATTAATCAGGTTTAACAGCACCCTCTGCCCTACGCGCCCCTTGGCTGGAAGACTTGTCTGTGCTACTACGAACATTGTACCTTTCATATACCTTCTCGCGGTTCTCTGACCACCAAGTCTCTGCTTGGTGCTCTCCAAATCTTCTTCGGCTGCATAAACATTTACCACCAAACATATTACACATGCAAGAAAATATAAACATCTTAGTTAAAGCAATAATATTAGAGTATAATTTATCTGTCGGTGTACATATTTTTTACATCGTTGACCAATCACAATTCATCATGTATAACTAACTTTTAAAGTAGTTATAATAAGAGTCAAACATTTTTAATGGTGTGATAATTTATGATTGATCATCGGTGTAAAAAATCTTTAGCATGATAGTGCCATAATATTAACAATCACGTATGAGTTTCGGAGCCAGACCCAGCCCAATCTATATAATTGTCCTAGTTAACTATGGGAGCAAAGTTAGCACAAGGAGTAGAAATTTTTCAAACCAATTACCCAATAAAGATCTTCAAATTCCAAAATTTCTAATCCTCCTAATCACTACCACCACACTGATCAGTATCATTGGTAAATCATTAGAGGCCATAAACATAAGCAGGAAATGTAGAGGATTTTTTATTACCTAAGCGTACTCGCTTCAGTTCTCGGTTCCATCATGCAGGGCGACTCAGTGTTATATAAACACCAGGTTCATACTGTTCAATCCATTCTGCCTCAACTTGATTACTATTAGCAGCCAGTACATCATTCCTTGATCTCAAACCACTCTCATTATCTTGAAATTCCCAGAATCCCTACCATCAACAGTATCAGACATGCTACTGCCACTTGCCGAATCATACCACTGCCATTTGGCATTTTAACATCTGGGTAATCATCTGTCCCATTAGAGGTCACAAGCCCTGGTTTTGCTGGTAGAGAGCAGTTCCATAGTTTCCTCGCAAATTCCCCTCAGTTCTATTCATCAGAGAAGATTCAAGTCCTATGGAAGCTAAACTAGAGCCGCTGATTGACTCTGCCCTAGCATGGCGCTCGCCATTCGAGTCCGGATATGGGATACTGTTTGGCTCCAGACCATTTGGCAGGTACACGGGTCTGATGTTCTCAGCATCATAAACACCAGGAGGAAGCCTCTCAGCCAGATCTTTGAGCTGAAACAGTGTGACAGGCAAATAAGTAGAAGTGTAGAACAGTAACACTATTTGTATAAGGAAGAATGAATGAATATGTAGGGGAAATTTTTACTTTCAAGAAGACAAGGGTAAACAGTATTCAGCATGTCTCAGACCTGAGTGTGTATGTTACTCCCTCCTCCCACCAAATGAAATAATGCGATGTTGTTTAGTTTAATAGAGAAACCAAAACAAAACAACTGAAAATGGCATAACTAACAATATGAGAAGGGAGAAGGAAAAAATACACCCCTGATTTATCTCCACAATAAAATTCCATGCATAAAGATCATGTTGCTCAAAACCCAATTTTAGATATCTTTTAACAGATAGAAATTTTTATGTAATACCAATTTGATAGATGGTTTAATCTAGATATTCACTTTATGCAAATAAAACAAGGGGGAAAATTTAAAATGCTGCATACATAAAGCTACAACTGAAAGGAACCACATGAAAATAAACTCTTTCAAAGACATCTAAGATAAGTTAATTAACCAAAATTTAACCTGTGCTGCAAGTGACTTTATAACTTCTTTTGCAGCCCTAGACTTGGAAGATTCCTCAGCAGCCAGTGCCATAGCTTCCTGAGTCTTTTTTGCTGACCTTTGAATCTCTAATTCTTGCAGTTCACATCGTTGTCTCATGGTCTCAACCTATTAAGACTTATGTTAGATACTTAGATCCCTCTTGTTACCATAAGTAATAAGTAAAGATGTATAAGCTTAAAGACATGAAATTAACGTTTCTGGCAACATAAGGAAAGTGATATTGCTAATGTTTTTCACAAGGTTTATTTGCCAGACTGGAACATATAACAGGGAAGAAATTAAGATCTATGAAAGCCATGCTACCAAAGCAGCTACCTTCTGCTTACTTGATTCACATGAGAAGAGGGGGAAGCATAATATACCTGAGCACGTAACTTCAGCACTTCCTGATTCAAAAGTTCATTTGTTTTCTTCAAACTATCAGCAATAGTTTTTGAGAAGGCAAGCCCTGATGTTGCTGGAATAGGTGTAGCTGAACGAGGGGGACTTGATCTTCTAGAGAAGGGGACACAGACCTGGAACTCACTCCAGATGGTGTAAGAACAGGTCTTGGAACTGTTCGCTTCAGATCAATAGTAGTAGAGAAGACAACATCTTTCAGCTGTAGCAAAGAAGGTGTTTGTGTGGGGCTAAACCAGAGAGAATGTATCAGCTTTCTTCCCTGTTTGGCTGCCTTGCTATCTAGCTGCTTTATCAAATCCATATTAGAAGGAACTGCTGACTTGGACAATCTTAGATCAGACTTATCTAACCTGTCCTTGTTTTCACCTGACAAACGAGGCATAGCATTCCTCCGATTATTGTTGCTAGCTTCTGCAACCTTGTTCAGTTTTTGCATAACAAGAATCACAAACACGATATAGCTTCCCAGGATTAGGAGCCAGGGCTGCTCTTAATGCTTTCCTTGAACTGCAAGAATGACAGTGCACAAGTCCACAATTATAACAGTTGTGCCTCTTTCTAGTGAACCCAAATGCCTGTCTACAAGTAGAGCACTGAGACTGCTCAGCACCAGATACCCACTTATGAAGGCATACGGCGGCAGAGTAGTTTGAACCACATGCAATGTATTTCACATGTCTATCCTTCAAAGTTTCAACCAGAGTTGGTGTTTTTCGATCTTCAACATCCCCATGACCCAATCTCCCGTTTGCACCCCTTCCCCCAAGTATAAACTTCATTCTTAGAAGTTAAAACAGCAACATGATATGCTCCACATGCAATTTCTTCAACTGATTCTCCAGCAAGCTTGTCTTCCACCAAACAGGCAGTTTTCCGTCAGACTGTGGATTTCCAAGCTGACCATAAACACTGCTCCCCATTGTAAAAACACGCCCAGATGTAGTTAGGCCTACTGTCAAACTATGCCCACAGGCAATTTTGGGAAAATTGTAATCGATAAGTGAAGGCTGCACAAGTTGGTTCAAGTCGGGCCTCTTTGTCTCCCTTGTCCAAGGCGATTTTTATCTCCATCACCCCATGTAAACAATTTACCTGATGATAAACTTGCACTGGATTGTGTCACAATAACCTCTACAACAGCTGCAGTATGCCACACTCCACATGCAACAGCTATTGTCCTCAACCCCGATAAGGATTCTACTTCTCTAGGATATGAAACATTTTCCCTGTCTCCATGGCCCAGGACACCAAATGTTCCATCACCAAATGTGAAGAGCTGCCCAGTTGAAGTTATCAAGGCGGTGTGCCATGGACCACAAGTGACTAAAGCAACTTGAAGCCCCTCTAGTGGACCTGCAATTCTCTTTGGTATCCAATGACTAACATCAGTGCCATGACCAAGAAGCCCAGCATTATGAGTACCGTCACCCCATGTATATAGTTCCCCAGCCATTGTAACAGCACAGGTATGGAACTCCCCACAGGCAACAAAATCAACAGTTGTAGAAGCCAATGCTTCAACTAGATGAGGTTGAATCACATTCTTCCCAACACCATGGCCAAAGGCGTCCTCCGGATTCTTCACCCCATGTAAAATAATTTCACCTTGCCTTGTGACAAGAGCAGCATGTTTAACACCACATGCTATTTGAAGTACATCTAAACAACATTGACTCAGTGGCCTGGGGAGGAGAACATCTGCCCTTGGACTGACATAACTAACACTTTTATCAGTACCGACTTTCACAATGTTCTCACAGATAACCTCCCCCATATGTATACATCCCCCAGAGCATCATAATCTCATCTGGTGCAGAGCCATGACTGGATGTGCTGGGGGCACTTGAGACACTAACACCGAAAAACATCTGAACTAGATCCTTTCACTTGCATATTTGACGGTTTGGTGGTGCATGTGACCTTCAAAACTTAAGGTATCTCTCAGGCTGAAAGGACTTTGGAGAATTATTCGGCAGACTCAACAGAAACGCTCAGGAGAACTGATGTCCCGTGAAGCACTAGCTGAACTTTCACTAGAGATTATTTGATGTCAAATCTCTACCCTCCTGAAAGTAATTGAGCCAGAAAGAATTATAAGCAGCTTAGCAAGTACTTTATCATTCAAGCTATCATGCAGCATATTGGCATCGGAAGAAATAAAGTAATTTTTGAAAACGTCTAATAAATTAAACTATAACTTACCAATAAATAACATTACTGTACAAAAAATTAAAGTAGGCAAATGCCACAATCATCTATTCCTAAATTGTGATCAAAGAGGAAGAGTAAGTAAGTGATATTTTGTTTCAGATAACTTCAGTATACATTCTTTCAGGACAAAACCTGCTAATCCATAGGAAAATATTAGCTTCCTCAGGAAACAATAACTATTCTTCTAATGAAGCAGAAAAGCAACAAGTAGTCCCTATAGTGATTCATCCAAAGATTATTTCAAGGAAAATAATGAAACACACCGAAATTGGCTCAAGAGTAAGATTATCATTTTTCCAAGTTTATACATCATAGTAAATGAAACACAAGTAAAATGAAATAATTAAGAAGACAACAGGTAGGTGCTTTTACATCAAGATATAGACCTCCATCACTCCATCCATCAATTTTGGACCGCCCACCTTGACCAGAAGATATTAGTGCTTTGAGACCAGCAATCCACACTTCTGCCTCAACTTTATCCTTGCAAATCTGAAAAGCAACAAAAAAACATCATTTTATAATAATGGAAAATGCAGAAAATAGACACAAAATGAATCTAGTTATCCATGGATTTTCAGAAGTTATCACCAACCAAGTCAAGGGATCGCCCCCCGTTAGTTATAAATAAGTGAAAAGGACAAACATCTCCTTCTCAGGACGCAGATAACGTTGGAAAACAGCCTGCCAGAAGATAAGGAAAAATAATCAAATAACAGAGAAGAACCAGTTTATAGAACAATTTAATGAAATCACTTAGTTAATCACAAAGACATAATAAAATAGAGGTGTAGAAATCTCACAGTTCTTTGTCCGGAATAATTTTGAGACAGAAGATAGCTTCAGACTTCTTTCTTCACTACTTGAAATCCAGATTAAAGATGATTCATCCTAGGATTTTCAGATATTCTAATCAGTACAATTAAAAATAACTCAAAGGAACAGAAAACATATCAAGGAAGGAACAGAAAATATGCATTTTTATTAAAATCAATAATAAGTTTCAAAAAGCATACATCAAATTTAAAAACATAAGTGTCCAGCAATAGACCAACAAAATCACTACTAGTCAGCACCAAAGTGAGGAAATTATACCTCAAGTAACAAGTCAAGTAAATCTGGACGTGAATCTAACAAAGTTTTCAAGTTTTATTTGTTCCCAGATGATGCCTCAGCTGACTATACTAAATCTGAGATGTGACATCAAAAACTAATAAACTACCATATATCCCAAAAAACTCTTGACCCCACTACTAAGAAGCCAAATAACTTTTTTGCAACAGAAACTTATTAAAAGATTTTCAAAACTAGTACTGAAGATACATAACTTCCTCACTTAACCCCATGGATGGTGAAAGAAGCAATAACACCACATAAATTATTTTGATCCCAAATTCCTAATCCTGAGACCACATAAAGAATAGGACCAAAAAAATCGCAGTAAAACTACAAAAATATGGATAGTAATAGTAACAATAAACAATGACCTGCAACCTTCACTAAGAAGTGAGTGATGAAGAAGAGAAATCCATACTCAAGATTCAGGAAAGTGTTGATTTTATTTAGCCAAGAAGTGGACTTAACATATGGCATGCTATTAAACTAAGATGCATCAAGTTGCAGCCACTAGTCACCTAATTGCAATGCAGTAAATCCATGAAAAAGGGAAAGAAAATGGGCACAAAAGATAAGGAGCAGGCTATAGTCAATACATTAAAATTAATCAGACGATCACAGCTTAATAAGTCCTCCCTGCTGATGAAATTAAGAACATGGAAACACAAAGCACAGTAGCACACACAATATGACAACTCTATATTCATATCGAAGAAAAGAAATGGAGCCTTGTAAGGTCCACTTACAGAAATCTAAGTTCGATAATATTAAATTCAATGACTAGCAACATTCCCAACTATAACCAAGCCTTATCCTGCTAGGTGCGGAAAGACAGGCATCAATGGACATTATGTCCATGTCAAACCAAAATTTCAACAAAACTATTGAAGTAGGGTCGTTTTTAATGATTTAAGTAGTAAACTTCTACTAAGAAGTAAGAAGGGTACATAAAATAGCTTTTCCATTGATAACAGGGCAGATAAAAAATATTAAAAATACAATTTAGAAGTCTTTACTATATTGTACATAGAAAATGAGCCAACATACAAAGTAGCTACTGTCCAGCCATCCTTACATTGAAAGTCTAAATGGACAAAACTTGGGCTTTCCTTTACATCAATATTTAAGCAGTGTTGAGCACCCTTTTCAATGCAATCAATGCCTGTAGAATGAAAAAGTAATGGTAAAAACAAACGGAAAGATACAGGGAAACAAATATTGACTTAAGAAATACAGCGGGTGGAGAACATGAGAAGAAAATGATCTAAGGCATATATTACTAATGTTGTGAAGTTTCATAAGGAATCCAGCAATGTCTTACAATATTCAGTTTCTTTGAGAAGCATCGTCTGACTTTCTAGTCTCTTCCTTATTGATATTTTCTGCCTTGGTGGTCGGAAATTGTACAAAGAAAGATATTTATAGGAACACAACATGATTATTGTCCAAGCAATGTTCATTGATTGCTGGCTCAATTTCAATAGTCGGATGCTAATCAAATAAGCCCATCAGAACTAGATCAATGGTTCAAGTTACTCAAATCACAGCTGATACAACAACATTGATGAAAGTTTAACATCCTGTTTCAAACTATCCAATAAAGTTATAAGGTAACTGCATTATTTTAACATGCATCAAAAGAACTCCCTATCTTTGTCCAAAGGTTAGCACCTATCCGTCCATAACAATTTGAAACCAAGTTGGCTACAGTACATCATGGTTCATCACATTCAAAACATTGTTAGATGCTCGAATGTTAGGCCCAAAGGGAGGGAAGCCAACAACAGTGATGATCTATACTAGAAGAAGGAAAGGAGAGGGTAAATTGGGCAAATGAGAAAGGCTTGTGGGAGGGAGAATCATGAGGAATCCACTGGAAGAATCATGAGAAGGGAGGCCACATCAGCAGAGGTGGTTTTTGTGATCAGCAGCAACCAGAAGTAGTAAAGGAGGCTGAGAGGAAGGAAATGGGTATCCAGAAGTTGTTATCCTTTCGCATTGTACCTGAAAGTTCTCTACTTGATTTCTTTCCTTGTTTCCATTTTCTTATTCATGTTCTGTTCTATTTCCACCATGAACTCGTTGATTTCTAAGGATCACCCCCAGAGAGAATGTTAAGTTATTAACAGGCAAAATAGGTCGATTCATCCCATAACCTTTTTTCTTTTCACATTGGTCCTATAAGATTTATTTTTAAATAGGTTCTATATATTATGTTCGTGACACGTTAGTCCTTCCAGTGTCCAAACCGCACACGATATCAGTTTTAGGACTAAACATAGAAGATGCGAAACATAGCATATAGGACCAAAATGAGGAGTAATGAAAGGGAAGATACACTTTATTTTTTTCACTTTAGTCATATACATTATGTCTCGTCTTCCATATTAATACATTCTCCACACCTTCTAACTTACGTTTGTTTTAGGATTAGTAAGTGTGTCAAAACATATAGACCAAATGCAAAAAAATAGGACCAAATGAAGAGAAAAAAAAGAACGCACATGACTGATCAACATATTACCACAAATAATTCGAGCTTTTATCACAATCCCACTGTTCTGGACCAGAACTCAGGTCCAAGCCCAACCGCTGGCAACACCTAGGCCCAACATCGCCCAAGTAACTATTAACTATAGATGGGAAGGACCCTCAAGATAAACCTCTTTTCTCTTATACTACACAGTCAGACAAAGTACCATACTAACTCTGAGCATTGGAGTACCTTTGAAGATACCATACTAACTTGAGCATTGGAGTACCTTTGAAGATACCTACCCCTCACTGGAGCCGCCACACAAGGAAGAAGACGCCTCAACTTGTGCTCGGATTAGACCAAGAGCATGCCCTAAAATCCAGGTTAGAACATCTACCAAATAGGCAAGTACAAACAAGCAAGCGATATCTTTCCTTTTAGAGACACTTCAACCCAAGGCATTTGATGTAGCAACAATTCATTTAATCAGCTGCACCACTCCATAATGAGGACAAGATGAAATTTTGAGCAAAAAAATCTATCCTAATTTTGAATTTGGTATCGTTCTGGACCGTACATACACGTCCAGGGCCAGCAGGCCTACTCATCTCGAACACTGCTTTCTTGCATAACTGCTTCCCTGCACGCCGTTAAAATCCTGGGCGAAATATCGCAAATTGCACTCCTTAATTAATGCAACTAACCCAATCATGTCACTCAGAGCATCACTATAAATACCGAATATTGCTACCTAGGTATCTCATCTCACATACATCTCTCTCTCTTGCTGCTCAATGTGACCTTGGCATCGAAAGCATCATTGCAGGTATAGTCCCTCCTCTGCGCACCACCAGATAAGAAGGAGCATCATCCCAGATATTGTTTGAATCAAATCACATCATTCAGGTCAGATCAATATCCCAACACAAAACAGATTTGATACATATATTCACTCGCTATATGTTCTTCTCACTTCCCCTAAATTTCTCACTTAGTCCAAAGTTCAAACAAGGAAAACACACACAAGCACTTGATCATATTCATAACATTCTTATTCTTACCTACCAGACAAGAGAAAAAAATTGAACAATAGAAGTAGTCCAGTTCTAAAATTTGAACAAAACATAAACAAAGCATCAAAAATTTGACTAGAAAATCAGAACTTTGACATTAAACAAGGAATTGACCTGGTTGATGTCACGATTGGCATTCCGTAGCTAACAAGATCGGCCATTCCATGTGAGAGATCCACCAAACTCCACCACCCTCTGCGATCGCTACCCAGAGCCCGTACATCATAAACCTCAACCCTCTGAAAATCAAAACCCACTTCTTATTCACGCTCTACAATGCAAAATAAACTTCTCGGATCTGTTCCTCTTCACAGAAACCAGAAACCCAGCAACCCCATTTACAATTCAAAGTCAGCCACCGTTTTCCGGCTCATGGAGACTGGACCAGAAGAAGAAGAAGAAGCAAAAAATAAATAATAATAATACTGGTTCTCCGGACCCGCTGAAACGGCTTAGTTGAGAGGTGAGATGAGGGTGTTAAACGGCGGATGAAGAGAAACCCCACGACGAATGTCGGTCCCGGCGGCGTCGCTGAAGTGGGTTGGTGGAGGAGACAAGAGGAGAGAGAAAGAATTGAGAGAGAGAGAGAATCGGAGTATGTAAAAGTACAACTAGTCAAAGAGAGAAACAAGGAAGAAAAAAAGGTTTTTATATATAAGTTGTCACTGCTTGTCAGAAGTTCCTATATATAAGAGATACGATAACATTTTTTCAATAATCATTATTCAAAAAAATTATAATCGTAACCGCTGTTTTTAGACAAGCCACTAAAAACGATTCCAAGATAATTTATTTCGTCGCTAGAAAATAATCACTTTACATAAGAAATTACGAAAATTTGCACGTAGTTAATTTTGTTTATAATCTATTTTGTTTGTTTCAAATTAAAATATTTATTCATTTATTTTAATTAAAATACCGACCCAATATAAAAAAAAAATTAGTCAAAATTATTTTAAAAATTAATCAATTTGCTTGCCATAAAAAAATATTGACACACAACTAAAAATATTGGTCCTTCGAATTTCGCCCGTTTCTCCAAAGGCCCATCTCTGTTACTTCAGTTTAGCAAACCCCACCATGCGAACAATAGGTCATTTTCCCTCATTTGCACTTCCTTCCTTCCCCCCCAACACTCCCCTATTCGATGTCCATGAGGTCGTGTAGGACGATTGTGGCTCGCCAAAACTTTGGTGGGTGGGTCAGACGACCCTCCTTGGGCGCTCGGGCTGCGCCGCTCCTCCTTGGTGGGTGGATGAACACGAGGTAAATGACGTCGATGCCAGCTTTTGCTGGGGCGTTCAGCCGTAGGGGCGGAGAGTAGGAAGCAAAGGACTGGGGGAGAGTGTGGAGCATGGCTGGAGGAGAAGAAACCAGGGACACACGGGAAAGAGTAAAGTCTACAGGAAAACTAACTATTTTGGAAAACAATCATATCCATTCGACATTATAAAACAACGCTTTTGGCACAAAAAGTTGTACCAAAAAAATACAACATCCCAAACATTGCTATTTATGTCAAACTTTTGACAAAATAAACACACTCAAATAAGTCTCTCCAAACAAGCTCTAAATATATAAGAGAATGAAATAAGGAAAAGCATAAATTCGAGAGAAGGAAAGAAATGAGAAGATAATTTTTTTAAAGATTTCAAAGAACCCTTTTTAAAAACTATTTATGATATTCTGGGAAGTTTCCAAAAAATTATATCGATTATAATCTTAACTTGTTTTATTTACGTATATTTCGAAACACTTAAAAGATAATCTATTCCTGCTTAGGTTGTAAAAATCACTTTATATAACAAATACAAAACTGTATTGTTACAAAGATAATTTAATAATATTTTTCAGAAATTAGTTTTCAAGAGTAAAAGATAAGGAAGTTTTCAAAATGAAAATAATTAAATCACAATAATTTACTACAACAAATTAGATGGTATAAACCATCTTTTTTTCCCAAACCAGAAATAGAGAGAAATGAATCTTTCTCGTACACGCCATTATTGGAACGAAGGTTTGATTATTCTGTTTTTTTATTTATTTTGTTAGTGAAAGAGGAGGACTGTAGGTGAGAAGGATGGTTTGGTAATTTGATGGGGGCAGGGCAGGTTATTGAATATTAAATGCTCCTCCGTTAAGATAAAATTTTCACTCATGCGTTAATGCTCACACATAAATGAGAGAACTGCATTAGTTCATTTCATTCAGACTTGAGTTGTATATTTTTAGAAATAATAAACAATAAAATTTGCAAAAGATTTGGTTAGAATAATTGGGCACAGATTTGGGTTGCCTATCACAAAGATTCCAAATAGTATCCCAAGAAATCCAAAAAAAATTGAGATAAAAACTATGTCTCACTAAATGCTAAATACACCATTTCCCATACAAATTTTTACTGTTTGATTCCTTAAACAATGCCATAATGAACTTATTAAGATTCTCCTTAAATTTATACAAATTAGTGTTGAAAAAATTAGACTTTCAATCAATCACAAATCGTGTCATGTAGCTTTTGCTATCTATATAAGAGTAAAATATTTTTAATAATATAATAATTATAATGATTGATAGTATAAATGTTTTATATTAAATATATTAATTAAACTGGCAATTAATTTTTTTATATGTTCCATGATACTTTAATATTTTTAAAGTCATTTGATCATTTAAAAATGTAGACCATCCAATTGATTCAAGAGAAACGTTGTATAACAAGCGGATAAATTAACACAAAAATGTTTTCTTGAAAAGTGTCAATACATTTTCAAATATGAATATACAAGTTGTTATCAAACACTCTCCGATTTTTATTATAAATAACCAAATTATATTTTTATTAAAATATACTAATCGATCAATTTTGACACATTGAAGTGACAACTTCCACCTTACCTTATTTATTATATGGATTTATATTTACGAAATAAGATCAAATCATGTCAAAACATTAATTAAGATTAAAATGATTTTAAAATTGATATGAATACAATTACAATTGAAATGCTTACCGATTTTCTCGATCTCGCTTTGGTATTCATAATACGATCAGAGGAAGACTACCCCGATTCACAATATGTTAAACAACAGTGCCTTTTTTTTTGTCTAAAATATTAAAGATATAATCAATTTTCACACATATTAAATGTTAATTTTTAATGTTGTCCTCACACATACCGTCACAATTATAAGTCATCGAATATTAATTTTAAAATTAGAAATGGTGTTTTTGAAAATTTATATTAAAGATTAATTACAATTAACTCATTCAATACATTTCATCGATCCGTGCTTTAGTTACTTGATATCTTAAAAGATGGGACGTTGAGATTTCTTTTCATTTTTTCATTTGTTAAACTATACTCTTAAGATATTGCTAACATTTAAAAAAAAAAAAAAAAGGAGGTAGAGGGGAAGAGTTACTAAATGTCTCATGGGAGTCTGCAGTGAGGGAACAGGTATAGGTGGCGGGAGATGAAATTTCAAGGATCAAGGAGACAACCGAGGAGAATGTAGTGATTGGGCGAAACCCAGATTACATCGTAAATGTAGGTGATAAACAAGATTTGCCCATGACAATCATCATATTCATATTCATGATGTCCAAACGAGAGATACACTGGTAATCGAGATAGATATATGTAATTCTTCTGGTAGGAAATTGTTTAGGGTAATTTCTTCTCTTTCTTCTTCTTCTTTTTTATACTTAATATAGGGGTAATTTCTTTTTAGATAAGGAAAGGGGGGATATAATCCTACTGAATCCTCTTATCTTAATCTAAGCGTGACACCTTGTATAGATTTGGCCCAAGTTACCTCTTCATGATTCAAGTGAAAAAAGTGATATGGTGATAATGATCAGGTGAGTCATGTGATTCGCAAGTTCCTCAAGTTAAAAATTAACTCCCATTTTCCTTTACAAATTTATAACACGCTTATAAAAAAAAAAGGTTCATAACACATCATTTCGCAATTTGTTGTTTTCCTTTCTCAACTCCAATCTCCAGGTAACCGATTGAGGTATTTAACATCCGGATATTTCTTCGGCTTTTGAGATGAAAATTAATTCATCTCATATCCATAGAAACACGTCTTAAAACCAAACCTATCAACTTTCCCACAACCCTTAGTTAACAGCAGTTACTTTATCGGTTTCTTATTTTCATTGTTGTTATTTGAACACACGGTGGGAGTCGGACATTGTATAAAAATATGAGCGTAAAAAGTCACGTGCTCCAAAAAATTTACACGTCCAGATTTAATTAATCATAGCATTTTAAAAACATACTACATTTATTTTACAGTCTCGAAATTAATTCGACACGTAAAATTTTACACGTCCGAAAAATAAATTTCTACGCCTAAAACTTTTACAAGTATGAAAATAAATTTCAGAATTCAAAAATATACGAATTGACATTTTAGCACAACCAAATTTAATTCCAAAAGTCATTTTCACATCCAATTTAATTTCTAGAAGAGATACGACGGCGAAATAAATGTGACTTCATACTCAAAATCATTTCTATTTTATTTTTAGGATATGAAAATGTTTCATTCCATATCTCTTAAGATTATATTAAGATCATAATTTGACAACTTCACAAATTAACTTATAAACTTGCTTAACAAAAAAAGAGATATTTGATAAATAAATGTATCCTAACAACTTTATAGTACTTTTATAAACCATCTTATATGATATTATTACTTATTTTCATTTAATATTTTTATTTTAAGAAAATCTTCAAACCCATTAATTAAAAATTATTATTACCAAACCAGCTGATCAATAAATTTATTTCCAGTTTAACATTTTCTTTAAGGGCACATTACTTTTAGAAAAAAATATTCTCTGAGACCTTTAACATCATTTTTATGTTACTCCATCCGCATTCGACATAAGAAAATTAACAAACTTACATTTATTAAAAAAATTTAGTTAATTCAGTTTAATTATCTTGATTTATGTAAAAAAAAAAAAAAAAAGAGTTACAATTACTAAAATAATTTTAATCAGATTCTTTGTATACAGAATGCCTAAAACTCGGGAAATGAAAATTGTTCGATTAACCTCTGACTTTTATTCCGACACTAAATAGGCTAATTATTACTTTTATATATTTTTTGCTTATAATCGAGTCCTGGGTATTTTTAGAGAGAGAATATCATTTTGGTTTCAAATTACAGGATAATTGCAAGCTGATCCTTCACAATAAGAATAGAGTAAAATGTTCTCTAAATTAAAAATACTTCTTTAGTTACAGTATCCAAACCAAAACATTACCAAATGGACCTCACGTGATGAACTTTTTTCAAAATGATTAATGCTTTACCATATTAATAGATCAATTGCCACATCTCCCACTCCAGGACAGCTTCTCCTCTCTTATCCTTTAATTCAACAAACTTCCAACTAGCCATCAATTTGGTTCAAACAAATTTAGACTAGACTATCCGTATTATTACGAACGAATGAAAAATCGTATGATTGATACAAACTCCTTTAATAGAAGAAGAAAATAATACAACCTAAAGAACACAAGACCTATATAGAGACACAATGGAGGAGAAGATCAACTACAAATAGAGAAACCAATAATAGAATAAGACTAGCTGAAAAACTAAAAGAGAAAACTAGCCAATGTAAATAATTCTAGACATCAGAATAAGAATCTATATTCGAATACATATTTTACCAATACCCCCTTCCAACCGGGAATCGCTTAACGAACATTAAGCAATCCCACGGAGAACAAAGTTTGAAACGGAGCTGATTCAAAGCCTGGTCAACATAGCAATGATTAAGACTTGAAATGGAAAATAGATAGAAAGCTTACCTCAAGCTTTCAGATGACGATAAGGCAACGACCCGACATGCTTGCACGCTGTGAAGGACCATGCCGTAAATACAAGTTGATCGACTATCACAACATAGCAAAGCCAAGGATGAGCAGAAGAGCAAATCACGAGGAGGTAATGAATCCACCACTTCACAGACCGTGGAGGCCAAGGCACGATTCGTCCTCAAGATCCTGAACACATATTTGCTTCTTGATTTCCAAGAAATGCAGAGAGTCACTAAGAAAGACACAATAACCAATGGGCTTATTGATTCCATAAATTGGGACAACCAGCCCAACCGGAGTCATGAAGGCTTTGATCCGCAGCCTAGATAGTCGGATAGAACAATCCAAGAGCAGGGAGTGTTTAATGTATTTCGAGGACACGGTCAGGAGCAATCATAGTGCAAGGAAGTTAGCTTGACATGATTGGCTGACTGCTGAATGTAATACAGAAAACAGTCGTAGTAGTGGTTAAATATAAAAGCTACCAATTAATTTTCTCGTATGCCAAGACCCTAGTGATCTGATTCACTAAAGTAAAGCTTTAGGCATAAGCGTGAAACTGTCTGGAGAGGCAAGTAAACCACATCTAGATAATATGTCTAAAGAGTATTCTTGAAATGACTCCCCGATGGATCTAGGCAATTTCGAGTCCGTAAAATATTTCAAGGTCCAAGATCCTCGATTCTAAACTTTCTATGTAAAATCGTTTTGATGTTAGCAATTAATTAACCATTTCGACAATAAGATCATGAACATATACCAACAAAATAGTAAATCGAGTTAGTGATGTTTAAAGAAACAAACAGGAACCAGAAGAGATCGGGAATATCCATGACAAATTGCTAGATGAGATAACTAGAAACTACGAATACGATTGTTTCAAGCCATAAATGACTCTGAGCAAAACGACAAACCCGATTAGGTCAATCCAAGGAGGGGCCAGTGGGGAGATGCATGTAGACCTCACCATCTAAAGAACTATGGAAGGCTAGATACATCTAGTTGATAAGTGCACTTGGGAAAGAAAGAAGCAAGAGTCAATTGAAGTGAGCTTAGCAAAGGGGAATAGAGTCAAAAATCAATGCCTCAATTGGCTAAACCTTGAGCAACAAAAAGAAGTCGAGAGCAGACTCCATTTATCCAGCCTCCTGGGGGGAAAACCATGTTTAAGGTAGCACACAACCAGATGGTTTGTCCTACAATGAGAAAAAAGTTATCGGGGTCGATATGTTGTTGGAACGCCTCGCCTCCGTCATAGAGTTGGGAACCACGAGCCGAAAGTTGAAATTGGTGAACATGGGCGAAACGCAGAGATTCCATGATGGGCGTAGAAGACAACGTCGCTCTTGCTGGAACAACCATGGAGTCTCTATGCGGCACGGGATGTGGATGCATAATGAGAACTGACCTCATGATTGATAACAAATATCGAGCCTTCGAGGAAAAATGATGGCATGCTCTTATCTTTGTAGTTCGGATGACATCAAGGTGGCAATCAAGCCACACGGCACATACAATAAGGAGAAGGCGAGAAATTCCAACCATCCCAAATAATCTTCAGATCACTAAAAGACACATAAAGACGGTCACCGCGATGAACAACCTCTGAGAAATCACATGCTATGGTTGCCTTTGGGTGAATCGAGTTAAGATCCAGCCATAAGGTCCGAGTATTATCAAGTAGATGAAGCAAGAATGATCAGAGACAAAGTTCTAGGATCCAAGAAACGACTAAATGGTGCCAGCAAGCTAGGGTCATGCAAAGAATCGGTGGCCACCAGCTGAGGGAGATGCCACCAAAATCGGATCTTGCTTTTAGGATAATGCGTGCTTGATGGCCCCGCCCACGTGTAGAATTGTCACTACCAATGGAGAGACAAGGACGACCGAGGATTCTCAAGTGTAAAATTAATCATAGTGGCTCCGTGGACCGATCTGTGCGGGCAGGAGGGAATGGGCTGTCACCGAAAGTTCAAGAAGTAAGGATCACCACGGAAGCAAGAAAGTGAAAAAAAAGGCAGGGGCTGTCAAGCAAAACCGATACCATATTACGGAACGAATGAAAATTAGATGCATCAATACAAACCTTAATAAATGAAGAAAAAGAATACAACCAAAAGTGGAATATAAGACTTATATAGATACAATGGAGGAGAAGACGGAACCTACTAAAGGAGAAAAACCAAACAATATAAATAAACTAGCTAACAACTAAAAGAGAAAACTAGCCAATGTAAATAGTCCAGGTCACGAATGGAGCACTATATTCGTAATACATATTTTAGCCATTACTCATGCTTCAATGGCTAAAAAGGATCATTATCGTTGCTCAGATGTGGCAACTCGAGAAGTTATTGTGATATTAATGGCCACATGACGAGACCACTTATATTTCCATGGTTTGGCCACGAATGTACAGGGTAGAATGTCCGATGTTAAATTAATCTAAATAGTATCTATTTATCATTGAATTGGCAAACCCTATGTGAAGAAAGATCCTACTAGGCTTCAAAGTTTTGAAACACTTCAAATCTTACTAAAGGTGTGTTTGGATAAACGAACGACTCAAGAAATATCACACGAGACTCATCGACAGAGCTTAAAGCAGAAGCACTAAAGAAAGAAAAAGAAAGAAAGGACATGAGAGGATTCAATACAGAAAAATTCTGCAGAGTGTTCACAAATGCTCAGGATAACTCCATAAACTCTCCTAATGACTTAGCTAAAAATAAGTCAAAACTCCCATGATGACATAGCATTTTAGAAGCTCACCAAACACACTACAAGAGTTTATAATCGTATAAAAATAAAAGGAGCTAAATAAGCACTTCCAAACGCCACCCTATTTAGTTAAATGGTCATCACTTAGATCGCAAAATCATACTTATTCACTTATTTACATGTTCTCTTTTGGAAAATAATCAATTATCCCGATGATGGAGGAACTTTGCAGGTCAAGAGTCAGAGTATGGCAATTTTGACGGTAAGGTAATTTAAGCGAAGAATTACTACTACGGAAGCGATTAAAAAAAAATTATTTATTTTGGAAAGTTGTAAATGAAATATATGAATTTGGAGTGCATATGATTTCATTTTTTTAACAAAATGATGGAAGTCATTTCCATATAGGACTTACACCTTTAGTAAATTCTTACTAAAAGTCGCACATAGGAAAAACTCATCATTTCATTTAAAAAATAAGCCAAGCATGACATATATAATTCAAAGTGGAGATCATATGCCTTGATCCCGCATGGGTAATATTTTTTTAACTTGCACCAAATTGATAATTTGCTGCGAATTACACCATAGGATCAAAACCCGAGGGTGGAGAAGGTAGATTCAATTGAAACACCAAAACCTCGGATTGCTACCGCTCCCAAGTTTTTATAGATTTGTATTTAGGGATGATAAGAGTTTAGAATAAAGTATGCACTTAGTTTTAGACATTATCGAGAAATTAATATATAGATTTTTTTTTTTAATGAAAACCACATCTTTTCAAATTTACATGATGAATATATATTTTTCCATCAATATTTTTATTTTAATCCCCAACGCATCCCATTTAACGACGTAGCAAAATAATTAAAAATAACAGTTTAAGAAAAGTTTTTTTATCCAGAATTTCATACACAATATTTTAAAAGAAAGAATTTATATAGGAATCGGTATTTTATATTTTCAAAACTGAGATTTAATACTTAAATAAAAATTGCTACTTTGATTTCTTAACATATGAAAAGACACATGATAGAAAATCCCTTTAAGAAAAGAGTCAACACGATGAAGACTCACACATGGAAATAATCAATGAAAGTCGCTAAAATTTCAAAGGAATGAATAAGAGTTATGATATTTGAACATCAAGTTTAGATATCGTATATTATTTTCATCTCTCACTTAATTTTTCATCTTTGTTATATACATAGACCAAAAAATATGCTAAAAACCACTACGGTGTCACAATTTGGTTGTCAAGATAATTTCAGGCAGAGGGTAATTAAAACCTTTTGATTCAACACAATAGATAATATATGTAATAATCACCTGTGATACGAACGGCAATTATTGCTTCATATGAATGCTTAGGGTACGCTTGACATGATTAGGCACAGGAAAACAGTACTAAGCAGATAACACATGACAACTTTTTGTCCACTAGCTAGGATAATTGACAACACAAAAAAATAATATTAATTTTACTATGATACCCTTTATAATGTATATTATTACCTCATAAAATTAAATAACGTTAACGGGGTGGGGGGTGGGAGGAGAGAGAGGGAGGGGAGGAGAGGAGAAGAGAGACAGGAAGGATCTCCACTTTCTTTCTTTTAGCTTTCTCGTCCCTGATAAAAATTATCTCTGGTTTAAGGAAACAGGTTTTTGTCCCGTCTCTCACCCTTTTGTCATGCCCTCACACTTTTCAAATCAAACAGTGGGACAAAATTTACGCCAACTCCCCTTTATTTTTTGCAAAACAAACACACCCTTAGTATTAGTGACAATTGTCTTTTCAAAATCAGCGAAGATGAGTATATGATTATAGCTTTACAAAATAAATATTCGCCTCCCTACCTATCCTAAGTGGGGACCCAAAGCAACGAAGTTCCGTAGACAAAAGAACCACGCGAGGTATTACTCAACTTTTGGGTGTAATGAGGAAAGATGGTCACACTTGAGACTAGACCTGATATATATAGAGTGGGGGTGTCACCCATTAACATGATTATGTGGAGCATGATTCTTCTCGTGTTAATGGTATTAATGGTGTGGTTAGCTAATCTTAGTTGTAACGTCCGAGATCCAATTGTATGAGACATATTCAAAATATTCTTGTACGGTCTCATCCTTTAAGTGGAGGGCCTTATCTTGCCAGGTCTCAAACCATTGGGCCATGTACTCTGGGCTGATCAAATTGGGCGAGACTCCCGTCCATTTTAGACAAGACCCAACCCCGCTCCTTGAGCTCTATGTGAGTCAACTAAGGACACCCTGGTTCAATGTTAGAACAATTCCTTAATTGTTTGATCTTGAATGAACAAACCAACAACAGCATTGATGAGATGTTGAAAGGCCTAGTTTCAATATTATATTCCCAAGTCACAAAGCAACCTAGAGAAAGAAAAGAAAGATTATGCACAGGTCACGGGACATACAGGGAGATTTTGATTTCTATTTTTATTATATTAGGTAAATGAGCAAAGTTTGATACTTGTTACATCTTTCTTTGCTTTTACGAATCCATAAATTACCAAAGTTTACCATTTGGTAGGTGAGCAAAACCATTTTGCTAATATTGCTGTAATGATTGTTGCTTGTTTGTGGTTCTCGCCATAGAGAGGAATTATTGTATAGGCTCCGTCTATTAATGTCGTGGATATTCGAAGTTTCCTGATATGTTTCGCAATTACTAGATCTACATAAAAACCATTCGTTCCTCATAAAAAACATTGGTACTACTAGTGTAATAAATGTTTTTTACGCTAAAAT
>JAUPTC010001570.1:0-23347 GCA_030762895.1 Sophora flavescens
GGAGGATTTTGCTTTAAGATCCATCTGCGATGAAAAAAAAATGAAAAGCGTGCAAGTGAAAAGTGTTGCAAGTATCTATACAAATATCAATTGAAATCAAGTTAATTGTTTACTTACAATCTTATACGCCCACTTGCGGTGGCATCGACACAAAAGATCACGCCTTTGTCACATGCGAAGTAGGCTAACCCCGGAACATCCACGCGGTCGATGTCAAAGCGGAGGACTTGATGGTGTGCCCTCGAGGCACTTCTCTCTTCCAATCCTAGTGAGTCTCTACGCTCGCCCACGACCTATCGCCATCATCTCCCTGGATCCAGTATGAGTACCCGCACGAGACATGGGGTGCGGTGGGCGTTCTTACTTTGATTACCGACCCTTATTTGCCTTAGCCCTATTCAAACAAAAACACATAATTAAATATAGTTAAATGATCTATAATAAGCATACAAAATTAACTTAATCAACGACACAAATTCTTCATCCTGGCCATTCTCAGAAACATATCCCAGTATCACGATCAATCCGAGGATGTCAAGAACATTTTATCAAGCTTCTTCCGGATAGAGTAATTCCTGGTAAGATCATGCTTGAACCCATTCCCAACGCTTTGATGCCATTTTCATACATTTCTGGCCGATGATGATCAAGTCATTTGTATGATCCAAGCTCTACACATTAGATACATATATAACAATTGGATGGATTCTAACTCGGGATAATTATCCAATAATGTAAATCAAGCGAATGTAAAGGTAAAATACCTGATAGCCACCAAATCGATCCTTAACGTTAGTGGGCGTCATTCCCGATGGTTGTAGTTGATGCTTCACGTCCTGCTTGGCTTGTAGAAACACCACTATTAAATTCTTTGCACGGGGTCCCTGGGCATTTAGATTAACATGAAGGACACCTCGAAGCTTCCGTAAAGCTCTGCCTGTCCTTCTCTAATTTCTTCAACGAGGTGGCCCTCTACCCGTTTCCTATGAGCACTGTGATATCAGTATGGACAAAAAAATGATAAAATAGAGGGTTGTAACATTATAAACTTACATTAACAAGAAGGACTAAAGATAGTATATAACATGCATGTAAACTTACACTTCGAAACCCCAGCGAGTGTCCTCGTCCAGGTGCATGTGGGCTATCAACTGATCCATATGTATGCTGTTCAAAAACAATATATATGTATTAACATAGGTTATAACTCAAAATAAATACAAGTATAAATAAAAATAACTAGATAGGTCAGTAGATATACAAAACATCTATATATCAATATAAGGACAATACGAGAGATTGAAAACTATAGTTTTGAACATTGCCAAGCCTGGTCACGGCACGGCCGTGATGTCCATCACGCCGTAGCAGTGCCAACCCGAACAAACCCGCAGAGCGGGGCGATCACGGCCTAGCCGTGATGAGCATCACGACGTGACAGATCAACCAGCGAGCAACATGCACTCAAAACCAAAAATAAAGACATTCCAAACAACTCAAACTCACGGTTTAAAGTTACAACTACGAGACTACAGTTTCAACATACACTCAAAACCAAAAATAGAGACATTCCAAACAACTCAAACTCACGGTTTCATGTTTCAACTCTGAGACTACAGTTTCAAACCAACAGAGCAACATCATGCACTCAAAACCGTGAATAAAAAATGTGCCTAATTAAGACTCACCAGAAATAGGCGCTCGCGTGGTGGTGGGGGAAGCTCGAGTGGTGGCCAACGTTCGATGTAGTTCTGCGGAAGCGAGAGGGACAAGAAGGAGAGTTAGTGCGGCGGGAAGGCCGGGAAGAGAGATGTCAAGTTATTGCAAGAAGGAGCGGGAAAAGAGCGAGTTAGGGGTTAAGAGTGTACCTCACGGTGGTGGCGAAGAAGCCTCGCGGTGGTTGCGGTGGAGATGGCGCGCGATTAGAGGCGAGTGAGAAGCAGAGTGAGGGTTGGCGTGATGAAAGAGAAAGACGGAGAGAAGTGGGAGAGGCGCGAGGGTAAACGTTATAATTAAAATAAAACAACATTTTCGTCGGTTTTGGTAAAAACTGACGTTGAAGATCATATATTTGCGTCAATTGTATTAATAAGCGGCGTTAAAAGCTCTCACACTTATTCGCCGGTTGTTAGTAATAAGCGGCGTTAAATGTCATATATTTGCGTAAGTTGTATTAAAAGCGGCGTTAAAAACACTCCTGACTTCTTCGTCGGGTTGTATTACACAACGGATGTTAAAGGTTTATTAGTTTCACACAGAAACATTCATTCCCTTGACTCTTTGTGCTACTTACCCATTCACCTTTGTACCTAATCCTCTTAATGAGCATTAAGTTTATAGATAAGTTTTCAAGAAAATCAGAATAACTTAGGAACTTCATCCACTGCTCTATAAATAGCTTCTAGCTTACATCTCCTTTTAATTAATTTTATACTTCCCAGTGTAAGCTCTGTAGTGGAATTAACTTCATCACTCTTTCTTCCTATTCCTAGACTCAAAGGTCTTTGTCTTAATGGTCAAACAACCAGAGTTTGGGTAAATTACATTGCATGGATATTAAGGTTGGGTGAATCACGTAATGTGATTCTCTCACTTTATTTCATCCCCGTCATCCCTTTTCACTTTGCTTTGGAAGCAAGTGATTGTGGATTCAAGATGATGCATCAAGGAACTCCGAAGAAGAAAGATGCAAAGATCCATTTCACTTTGCTTTTTTGCTAGTGATTGAGGATTGACTTTGCATCTTGGAATTCAAGTGAGGGAGGTGATGCATCCATTGGAGTTTACGATGACAGGAGTGAGAAGAAAATGATGTTGATGTAGAAACTTTTTTATATTTTAGGGCTATGTTGCAGAAATTTTTTATCTTTTAATCGTGTAATTTTAACTTATGAATCGCTTCAATGTCATGCGAATTGATTATACATATAACTTGTTTTATGTTAAGTGTTTATTTATTTTAATTTGCCCGATAATTTGTTTACTAATTCAAGCTAATTAATAAAATTAAAAATAAACTTGTATAAAAAAGGTTTAGAAATAAGCTGCGATTACTATATGGAGTGATCTGCATTAAAGAGGGACAACAGGGACATGACAACCAATGAAATGAGTTTCATAATTATTTACGTCGATTATTTATAGACCGCGCCAAATAAGTTTACCCACCACCCTCATTTTTAACGTCAACTTATTTGATAGCGCCAAGTTCAGGTATATTAATTACATTATTTCCAATATTCATTCCGCGTGTATAATATATAGGATTATTTACGTCGACTATTTATTTAACGAAGTAAAAATCAAACTTTTAACGTCAGTTGTATAAAACCTGGCGTTAACAATTTATATTTTTATTAAAAACACTTTTTAACGTCAGTTTTTAAACAACTGACGTTAAAAGTGTATAGATATCTGCAAAAACATTCATTCCTTTGACTGCATCTTGTGCTACTTACCCATGCACCTTGTAACTCAATCCTCTTAATGAGCATTAAGTTTATAGGTAAGTTTTCAACAAAATCGAGAATAGCTTAGTAACTTCATCCCTGCTCCTATAAATAGCTTCCTTCAATCCTTTTGATTTTTGCTTTGCTACAATATGGCTCTGCAGTGGAGATTAACTTCATCACTCTTTCTTCCTATTCCTAGACTCAAAGGTCTTTGTCTTAATGGTCAAACAACTACGAGTTTGAGTAAATTACATTGCATGGGTGATAAGTCCGAGTAAATTACATTGTGTGAGTTGCTCACCTTATCACCTTAGGAGAGAATCAGTCTTGGAGGGTTAATCGGGTGCTCGGGGGTCACGAGTTCCAAAACCTCAGCTTTGGCAGCAAGTGACCGTCTTGGAAGTCTCTGGAACCACTGCCTTTGCTTGAAAGCGGATCCGGTACTTGTTTTTGCCTCTCTCTTGAGCTCTCTCATGCCCCCAGTTTTTCGAGGTCTTGAGTATATATAGTTTTCCCTTTGGCATATTTCATAAAACTACGATGGGATGTAGCTTTAATGTTTAGGATTTTAAACCCTTTCAATGTAACTTTTTATAGGATTTTAAACCATTTCAATGTAACTTTTTATAGGATTATAAACCCTTTCAATCTTCAGTATCGATAAGTCGTATTACACTTCATGAATGAGATCCGGTTTGGGTTATTGATTCAACTTATACTTCGCACATATATTTTAGTTTTCAAAGCAAAACACAAAACATCAAAGCAATTCATGTGAACTGAAACTTTGAGGAAGGCAATGCGGAAGGAATCGTATACTAGATAAAAAAATTATTAAAATAACTTTTAACGTCTGTTGATGTAGGGGAGCGTTAAAAGTGAAGAGACTACTTATAACGTCAGTTCTTTATCGAACCGGCGTTAAAATGTTCACTTTTAACGTCGGTTCTTTATTGAAGCGACGTTAAAAGTGAGTCACTTCACTTTTAACGTCGGTCATTAAATAGCCCGACGTTAAAATTGAATCTATCAAGCCTGATATTTACAAAACGCCACCGCCTCCTTTTTAACGTCTAGCTTTTGGTTAACGAGCGTGAAACCTTTACCGTCTAATGTATATTTTCCACTAGTGTAACGTCAGGTTGTTGAAGACAAATGGCGTTAAAAGTGTACAAATTTCTGCAAAAACATTCATTCCTTTGACTCTTTGTGCTACTTACCCATGACTCTCGTGATACTTACCCATGCACATTGTAACCTAATCCTCTTAATGAGCATTAAGTTTATAGATCAGTTTTCAAGAAAATCGCCTAGCTAGTCTCTCTTCTCTATATAAAGTACCATTCTTCTCGTATCGATCCCAGTAATAGAGCCTCTTCTTTTCCTCTATATTTCGTGTGTTTTCTATTCCTTCACAAAATGGCTTTGAGACTTTTGTTATTTCTTCCTATACCTAGACTTAAAGGTCTCTGTCTTAATGGTCAAAAACCGAGGTTGAGTAAATCACGTAACATGGATGGTAAGGTTGGGTGAATCACGTAATGTGACTCCCTCACTTTATTTCATCCCTCATCACTTCCACTCCGCTGAGCAAGTGATGTGGATAAAGCGAGATGGAGCATAAGGAATTCAAGTGAGGGGGAGGAGATGCATCCATTGGAGTTTACGAGGACGGGATCGAGAAGAAATTGACGTTGAAGCAGAAACTTTTTATATTTTAGTGCTATGTTGTAGAATTTTTTTATCTTTTAATCATTTAATTATAACTTATGAATCGCTTCAATGAGATACGATTTGATTATACATATAACTTGTTTTATGTTAAGTGTTTATTTATTTTAATTTGCACAAGAATTTGTTTACCAATTCAAGCTAATTAATGAAGATTAAAAATAAACTTGTTTAAAAAAAGTTTAGAAATAACCGCACTATATATATGGAGTGACTGTGTTAAGAGTGACAACAGGCATTTCGGATAGGGATATAAGATTATTTACGTCGCCTATTTATTTAAATCAAGTAAAAATCACACTTTTAACGTCGGTTGTATAAAAGCGACGTTAAAAATAAATATTTTTTATTTAAAAAACACTTTTAACGTCAGTTGTATTAAGCAACCGACGTTAAAAGTGTATAAGTTTCTGCAAAAACATTCATTCCTTTGACTACTGTGCTACTTACCATTCACCTTGTAACTTAATCCTCTTAATGAGCATTAAGTTTTTAGATCAGTTTTCAAGAAATTCAGGTAGTCTCTCTTCTCTATATAAAGAACCATATTCTTCTGTATCAGTCGATCTGTATTACACCCCCCGTCTTCTTTTCCTCTATATTTCGTGCGTTTTCTATTCCTTCACAATATGCCTCTATCATATTTGAGGTGTTGTTATTTTTTCCTATTCCTAGACTTAAAGGTCTCTGTCTTAATAGTCAACAAACTTCTGAGGTTGAGTAAATCACGTAACATGGATAGTAAGGTTGGGTGAATCACGTAATGTGATTCCCTCACTTTATTTCATCCCCGTCATCCCTTTCACTTTGCTTTTCGCTGCAAGTGATTGTGGATTCAAGGCGATGCATCAAGGAATTCCAGTGAAGGAGGTGATGCAAAGATCCATTTCACTTTGCTTTCTTTGCTAGTGATTTGTGGATTCACGCGCGATGCATCATGGAATTCAAGTGAGGGAGGAGATGCATCCATTGGAGTTTTGAGGACAAGGTCGAGAAGAAAATGATGTTGAAGCGAAACTTTTTTTTATATTTTAGGGCTATGTTGCAGAAATTTTTCATCTTTTAATCATGTAATTGTAACTTATGAATCGCTTCAATGAGATACGATTTGATTATACATATAACTTGTTTTATGTTAAGTGTTTATTTATTTTAATTTGCACAAGAATTTGTTTACTAATTCAAGCTAATTAATTAACATTAAAAATAAACTTGTTTAAAAAAAAGGTTTAGAAATAAACTGCACTATATGGAGTGATCTGCGTTAAGAGTGACAACAGAGAGATGACAATGAAAGAAATGAGTTTCATAATTATTTACGTCAGTTATTTATTTAACTACCGTAAAAATCACACATTTAACGTCGATTGTATAAACAATCGACGTTAAAAGTGTTAAAATCACTTTAACGTCAGTTCTTTACACAACTGACGCAAATAGTGATTTAATATTTACAAAACTGTCACCGCCTCATTTTTAACGTCAAACATATGGTCAACTGACGTAAAACGTTCCCGTATATTACGTTATTTCCACTAGTGACGTAGCCTTGTGGATTTTGGGGTGAATCATTATAAAACTCTTGAGTGATATTCCTCTTCCCTTATCTCTTTAATTTGCTTATGTATTGTTTGTTTAAGCTTTTAACTTGGGTAGTTATTATTGTGAATATTAATCTCTATTTTACTCTTTTCTATATGCTTGTGTGTTCTGTTTTAAAATTAGATATGTCAATCATCTAATTTTCTTTGTCTTATTTTTTCTTGTTGTGCCCGCGAAAATAATGTTCAAAGTATCATAAAGGTTAGTAAACACAATTCAACCCCTTCTTGTGTTAACTTATGTTATTTCACATACAAGACCTTCAATTTTAAGTTTGGAACCACAAAATTTGAGAGTTGATTATGTTTAAAAAAATTGGAAAGTTATATCAAATTGGAAGCCTGGGATAATATCAAATTTTGTTCTATGTCTCTGTGAAGTGTATAATTTCTAATGTTATATTTTGTGAATTCATAGTTATGTGATTACTGATCATTACTGTATGATGTTAATTGTTTACTTTTAAACACAGACCCACCGTTTGTGCAGTGATTTGTAAGTGAGTGATTTGTAATTTTTAGACCCAAATTGATCGATACCATTCAACCTGTTCAGGAAAATGGTTAGGAAGACAAGTAAGGAACACTTTAACATGATTAAAATAATTAAAAAAGAAATCCTAAAATCATATGCTAGCTGAGGATAGCCATTTAACTA
This sequence comes from Sophora flavescens, assembly GCA_030762895.1. Classification (NCBI taxonomy): domain Eukaryota; kingdom Viridiplantae; phylum Streptophyta; class Magnoliopsida; order Fabales; family Fabaceae; genus Sophora; species Sophora flavescens. The sequence continues at coordinate 7,443 of JAUPTC010001570.1, forward strand.
TCAACGTAAGGGAGCAGGAAGGAAATAGAAACATTAATCCCCACATGGAGCAACATTTACCTACAATATATTAGTAACATCTGTATTCAAGCATAAATTCTGACTTCTGAGTATCCCTTCCAGAATCTGAGTATAGTTTTCTTTCTGCATGAAATATACAACTCCTTTCACATTCCGTTTCTTCCTCATTTTTCTTTGGGGCCAACGGTATTTTATACTCATAGATGCAGACACAAACAATGCTTTAATACAAGATTCACAAAGTTCTCATGAATCTAAATAGTAGGATAAAATCAAAGGTTCCCAGATCACAAGTCTTATAAAAATATATAATATAAGAAAAATGCAATTGAACATAATCACAAGCCATTTCCAAAAAGGGTCTGTAATTAGAGATTTCACGGGACTTAAGTACCACTGCCCCAGCTCCTAAATTCTTTATTGACATAGGCATAAATATAAGGAAAAAAGATATAAGACATAAATAAGTGTTTTCTTACTTTTCAGTGTTTAACATCCTTTTTTTTTTTTTGTATATATTGTGTCTTGGAATGATATATGACATGATCAACCATGCATTGAACTGGTGATTTGATTAAACATGTATTTAATTGGTGGTTTCTGTTTCCTGTGTGGTGTTAGAAATAAGCACTTGCTTATCAGCTAAATTTAAAAGATAGACATGTTAAGGAATTTTTTTTTTTTGGAACAAAAAAGTAAGGTATGTTGTGGATGGTTTAAGACCAATTTCATGATTTTTGGTCCTACGGGTGTCCAATTTTTGTATTGTTCTTATTGCTATCTTTTTTATATTTTTCAATTTTGCTTTGGATTATCTAGGCTCTTCTTCCAACTGAATTTAGACTATGAAAAAAATATGGTATGGTTTCCTAGATTTGCTCTCTTGGATGTATGGATTATTCGATACATTAGTAAAGTAGTACATGTTCTGAAAAAAATATTTACAATGATAATAGATAACTTAATATTTCTAAATTATTTGTAAAAGGAGTAACTTTAAGATGCGAATAATGCGTTGAAGAAAAGAGATGAAACATGGTGGGCCAAAAGGTCAGAAATCAAAAAGAATTTCCAAAATCCATGTTCTATAATCATGGTTTATTCTCACTTAGACATTTTTTTAAGACAAGGTGATCCTATGTCACCATAATTTATTGAAAAAAAAAAGAAAAATAAAAGAAAGTAAAAGCATGGGGACATAAACCAAAATCCATACAAAATAAATCATTTAAACCTAATATTATATTTTTTTTATTCCTCCTCGGATTATATTTATGAGATTTAGACAAAACCATCGTGAAATCAAAATCAACTTCAACAACATTATTATTATTTAACTTCTCTATTAAAAAAGAGTTATTCTCTAGATCGTATTCATCAATATTTCAAGCCATGCATGAAATGTCAAGATGTAGCGGTTATTTTGTGCACGCCCATAAGATGTAGGGGAGCGAATTCCCTGACGTTGTGGCGCGCAACGTCAGGTGACTTTGGTTGGTTATTAGCCGTCGGATCAATCCGACGGCTCAGAAATTGACACGTGGCTTAAATTATTATTTTTATTTTTAAATCGCGCATTAGCGCCAGCTTTCAGCCGGCCACTGGTCCTGCCGCCTAGAGCTGGCGCCGGTTCTGTTCAGCCTTTCAGGCCGGGCGCTAGTTGCGCTCTTCCGCTCGTCTTTGAGCGCCAATCTTCCTGTGCTGGGCGCCAGTGCTGGTACAAACACTCTATGCCTTCTGATATGTGATAATTTATAGATATCCATCTCTTCTTCCGGATCTTCATCTCGACAAATTAAGCGGTGGAAGCCGGGTCTCCATTGCATTCACTATCTTCAATTTGACCACCACTTCCATCCACATAACATTCTCCCGAGGAAGAACTAGTTGCTTTTTCCCTCAAACCATTCTCCTGAGAAATAGCTAGCTGTTCTCCATTGCATTCACCATTTTCAATTTGACCCCTTCCACCATTTCCATCCAAAGAGCATTCACTCAAGAAGAACTAGTTGCCTTTTCACTCAAACCGTTCTCATGAGAAATAGCTAGCTGCTGTGCATTGCATTCACCATAAAACTGTTCTCTTGAGGAATAACTAGCTGCTCACCATAACGGGCACTCAGCTCAGGCAAAATGCAGAAAACAGCAAGTGCAAGACCAAGATCGGCGCCAAAGACATGAAGATTGGCGCCAGACACGGGAAGACCGCAACTAGCGCCCAACGCCGAAGCCGAATGAGAACCGCCGCCGGCGGCTGGTGATTCGCCCCGCGAAATTTGGCTCGCCTCGCGAGTGTGAAAACCAGAATCCAGCGCTGGTGAAAAAAATTAAGCGTTTTTCATCTTTGTTTTTAAAAAAAAAAAAAATTAAACCACGTGTCAATTTCTGAGCCGTCGGATTTGATCCGACGGCTAATAACCAACCAAAGTCACCTGACGTTGCGCGCCACAACGTCAGGGAATTCACTCCCAAGATGTAGTGGTTATTGATGACCATGAATCCAATTATTTTTATATTCTTTTAGAATTGTCAAGTCATGCATGAAATGTTCCGATAAAGTACTATTGCTGACATTTTACTTAATATTGGATTTAAGAAAATTAGTGCATGCAAAATTTGTTTGCTTATATTTTTTAATGATAAATTTATATGGATTTTGAGTTATTCTTGCTATAGCTTATTAATTAATATAATAGTTGTTTTGTCAAGACAAAATAATTAATATATAATTTTAAGTAAATATTTAATTTAATTATATATACAGACAATTTTAAAACATGGATAAAAACCAATGTGACCCATGCGAATGCACGCGTATTTTACTAGTATTAATTAACCAAAAATATGTTCAACAAAGAACACAACATTGGGCCATTGGCAAAAGTAAAAATGGTAACATTTTAGACTACAAAATAAAATATACGAGCAATAACAACTTAACCTCATTTCTCTTCGTCCACACGTTAACTTAAGCCATAAAACAAATTTTGTAGGACAGAAGATGAATAGGGCACCTGACCCAACTCGGATTCTATATAAGACTATTGTTACAACATCCTAACTATTATTACAATTAATATCTCATGATATGCGCCTCTCATGATATGCTCCTTGATGCTGTCCATGATTTGCACCATTGCCTATTAACTTTCATCCTGATGTTGTGTGATTTGTTATCCTGATCTTTTATGATTTGTTGTATATTTAAATTCATTTATTTTTCTGTTACAAAACCTTTTGTATTTAAGTCCCTGATGTAATCCTTTTGCAATACACAAGTATTATTCTACCAAACTATCATCTTCTATATTTCTTTACATGGTATCAGCCTAAATTTGGTCATTCATTTCTTTGACCATCCATGGCTACTCAACATTCCACTCCTTTTCGAGATGGCAACACCAAACCTTCTTATCATTGTTCCATTTGCAATGTTGATGGTCATTCTGACAGTCGCTGCTATACCAAAATTGGCTATCCTTCATGGTGGAAACACAATCTTGGAACCAACAAATCCCATCGTGGTTCTTCCTCTCGTGATAGTTGGGGCTTAAGACCTTCTGCTTCACAAGCTCATCCACTATTTCTTTGTTGCTTCATCTCCCATTCTCACCTTCGGTTAATTTGTCTCAGACTCAAATACAGCAATTACTCTCTCTCATTAAGGCTGGTAATGACCAACCTCTAGCAAAGTTTGCAGGTAACTCTTTTCGTTGTTTTGTCTCTTTTAAACCTTGTTCTTCCGTTTGGATTTTAGATTCCGGTGTCACTGATCATATGGTATCTGATCTTTCACTTTTTCATTCATATACCAAAGTCTCATCTTCCGTTAAATTACCTGACAACAAACTTGTTCCAGTTCATCATATTGGTTCCATTTATTTAAAATCTGGCCTATTAATACCACATGTCTTGCATGTTCCATCATTTCAATTTAACCTTTTGTCCATTAGCAAACTTTCCCGAGACACTAACTCTTGGATCACTTTTACCCCCTACTTCATGTTTTTTACAGGACCAGAGGATGAAGAGGACTTTTATGATGGGTGAGCAACATGGGGGTCTCTGTCTCATGGACAACTCTTCTACCACCTTTATCTCCGCTGCTTCATTTGGCTCTCATTTTGATTTATGGCACTGGCGTTTAGGACATCCGACACCAGCTTTATCTTCACAATTCAATAATATTGATTCTAGCATTAAGTTTTCAAATAAATGTACCTGTACTGTTTGTCCGTTGGCAAAACAGTCTCGTCTAAAGTTTTCATTAAGTAGCATTTCCATGGTTAAATGTTTTGAATTAGTACATTTTGATGTTTGGGGACCCTACAATAAAACTCATTCCTCTGGTGCAAAAAACTTTTTCTTACTATGGTTGATGATTTTTCTAGAAGTACATGGGTTTTTCTCATGCAACACAAAAGTGAAGTCAATACAATCATTCCTCATTTTTTTTTTTAAATGGCTGACAAACAAATTCAAACATATTCAAAATATACAATCCGATAATGCACGTGAATTTTTTAATTCCCAAACTAACTCTTTTTTAAAAAACTTGGGAGTGTTACAACAATCAAGTTGTGCTTATACTCCACAACAAAATGGTGTTGTGGAGCGTAAACACCAACATTTATTAAACATTGCACGTGCTTTGCATTTTTAATCAAACTTGCCTTTAGATTTTTTGGGGTGATTTTGTATTAACGGCTACTTATCTAATTAATCGTCTACCCACTACAGTTCTCAAAAGCCATACACCTCATGAAATATTGTTTAATAAAAAACCAAATCTTTCTCATCTTCGGGTTTTTGGTTGTTTGGTATATGGCCGCAACACACACATCAATCACAAGTTTGATAACCGTGCTTCTCCGGGAGTTTTTTTAGGATATCCCCATGGTCAAAAAGGTTACAAAATACTTGATTTATCTTCAAAAAAATTGATGTAACAAGAGATGCTATTTTTCATGAACATATTTTTCCATACAAAATTCTTAATGCTAGAATGTCTCCCTTAGTTTTGCCACTGCCACCTAAAGAAGATTTTTCTTCACCTATTATTTATCTTTTCCAAGAGAACCCACCGCCTGACCCACCAAACTACATTACAACACCCACCCCCCAGATACAAACTTCTCACCACTTAATAACATTACAAATCCCATCTCTTCACCACCTGACTTATCTTTCACACCCATTACCCAAGATTTTACAATTCAAAACCAAGTCCAACACCTTGATTGTGATATGGCGCCGCCCCAGCCTTCCAATCCTATTCAGACCTAACCTCCAGAACATGCTACGCCATCATCACATACCCAAACTCCTCCTCGTCCAACCCGTCCACGTAATTGACCCCGTTATCTCGACGACTACATATGCTCCCTCACCTCATAACAGGTGTCTTCTTCCGCTTCTGTTCCTGGTACACTCTATCCTATTTGCAATTCCTTACCCTCTCATAATTTTTCTCCTTCTCATCGATCATTTCTTTCTTCAATTGCTATTGACTTTGAGCCAACATCATACTCTGAGGCTAAGAAATTTCCGGAGTGGCACAATGCTATGCAATCTGAGATTGATGCCTTGTGTGAAAATAGAACATGGTCTTTAGTTCCACTACCAGCTGGGAAGAAACCGATTGGTTGCCATTGGGTATTCAAAATTAAACGCAATTCTGATGGAATTAATGAAAGGTATAAAGCTCGATTAGTTGCTAAAGGCTATACTCAAATAGAAGGGATTGATTATTTTGATACGTTTGCTCCTGTTGCCAAACTAGTCACTGTTCGAGTTCTCCTCTCTATTGTCGTTGCTAATAATTGGCTTCTTCATCAACTCGATGTCAACAATGCTTTTTTACATGGTGATTTGCACGAACATGTCTATATGCAGTTGCCCCCAGGTTTCAGACGTCAGGGGGAGCCTCTTGTTTGTAAGTTACAAAAATCATTATATGGTCTTAAACAGGCATCACGAAACTGGTATTCAAAATTTTTTGAAGTTCTTATTGAATTTGGTTTCACACATAGTACAACTGACCCATCTCTTTTTTGCCTACATCGTGAAGCTGGTTCTGTTTTCCTTCTACTTTATGTCTATGACATTGTTCTCACAGGTTCAGATTTGGTTCTTATAAGAATGGTTAAGGAACTTTTACACAAACATTTCCAAATTAAAGACTTGGGATGCTTAAAGTACTTTTTGGGGATTGAAGTTGCAAGATCAAAGCGTGGTCTTTTTTTATCTCAACAACAGTATGCACTTGACATTATATCTGATAGTGGTCTTACTGCTACCAAACCAGTAGACTTTCCCATGGAACAAAATCTGAAATTATCTCTTTCTGAAGGTACTGTTTTAATTGATCCTGCACATATCGTCGTCTTGTGGGTCGTCTAATTTATCTCACAATTACACGTCCTGATATTGCTTACTCCGTCAATATTTTAAGCCAATTCATGCATGCACCTCGTCAACCACATATGAATGCTGCTATTCGTCTTCTTCGCTATTTAAAAGCCACTCCCGGCCAAGGCCTTTTCTTTCCCTCTAATTCAGATTTATTCCTCCAAGGCTACCGTGATTCATATTGGGCTAGTTGTCCTACCACTCGACGCCTACTTCGGTTATTGCATTTTCCGGGTCCTAGTATAGTCTCATGGAAAACAAAGAAACAAAGTGTAGTATCCTCGCTCATCCGCCCGGCTTTAATATAGAGCTATCACCAATGCAACTTGTGAAATTGCTTGGCTCTCATATCTTTTAAATGATATTGGTCTCTCTCATTCTACACCAATACCACTATTTTGTGACAAACTACCGCTTCTTCATATTGCCTCAAATCCGTGTATCATGAACGTACTAAAACACACAGATCGATTGTCATGTTGTTCGTGAAAAGATTTCTTCCGGTCTTATAAACACTATGAAAGTTAGTTCCGCAAATCAAATTGCTGACTTGTTCACCAAGCCCAGAGCCAAAGATCAATTCCTGTGGCTAAAGAGCAAGATGGGGTTATCTAACTTACACACCCCATCTTGAGGGGGAGTGTTACAACATCCTAACTATTATTACAATTAATATCCCATGATATGCGCCTCCCATGATATGCTCCTTGATGTTGTCCATGATTTGCGCCATTGCCTATTAACTCTCATCCTGATGTTGTGTGATTTGTTATCTTGATCTTTTGTGACTTGTTGTATATTTAAATTCATTTATTTTTCAGTTACAAAACCTTTTGTATTTAAGTCCCTGATATAATTCTTTTGCAATACACATATAATATTCTACCAAACTATCATCTTCTACATTTCTTTACAACTATTCGTGTGTATGACATTGACTACCCTCCAAATTTCCACTTTAGGACATTGGATATGCGGTGACAGTTAGAAGTAGAAATGAAAAGAACTGTGGGGCGATGATATAAATTGAACTTTAATGAAAATATGGGGAAGTAGATTTCCTTTCTCTGTCTTACCTGAAGTGAGATTGCAACATAACTGGCTAATAGCGTGTTTGGAACTGAGTTGAAATTAGATGCAAAATCACGTTAGGAACTCAGAAGCTACAACATGTAGCTTTTGAATGGATGCACGTCCACCTTGTATAGATGCAGATACAAACACACTGTAAGTAGGATGACACATTATACCACATCAGCAACCCAAACAGTATGCCGAGGGAGAGATCCAATTATGAATTTAGACGGAAGTTAATTGTGTGTTTGGATGAGTATTTGATAAACGTGATTTTGGGTGGAATTGATTTTATAGAATTGATTTTAATAGAATTGAGTTTGAAGTGAATTGACTTATGTTTGGATGTTTTTATTTTGAAAGTAAGTTTGATATAAAACTTAGTGTAATTTGAGACTAAAAATCACGTTTGGAGATGGAAGCTACAAATTCTAGCTTCAAGTTAGAATTGATTCCAGAGGCAAAATCAATTCTAGTCTAGAACACCCAAACATGCCAAAATCAATTTTTTTGTCTATGGAATCACTTTTGACTCTCACAAAAGTGAATCCAAACATGCACTAAGTGTGTGTTTGGTTTCACGTTGAAAACCTCCAAAATTGATTCTGCTCTCTGTCAAACATGATTTTAGTAAAAATGAGATGTTTGGGTACTGTCAGGTAAAATTGAATCTAACTCACTAGTGCAGAAAAGGGATTCCACATCGGTTATTTTTGGCTTTACACATCGGTTTTCAAACTGATGTTGAAATGACCGATGTGGTTTATTGCCACTTTACACATCGGTTTTAAAACCGATGTTTATAATATATTTTAAACAGTGGTTTTCTCTTAACTGATGTGGAAAATTAATTTTCAATTGGTATCTTGGGGAATTTCACTTTCCACATCGGTTTTCATGAAAACCAATGTGCAAAGTGAAATTTACACATCGGTTTTAAAGAAAACTGATGTGTAAAGTCTCATTTGTTTCCCCTGTTATTTACATTTCTATCTTTCCTTTCCCCCTGTTTCAGTAATGCAAATCAATACCAGAATAACATACTGTAAATATTCTCAACACAACTAATATATACTGAATTTATTACGAACAATACATATATATGTACGTTCAATTACATCATACAATTAACTGATGTGGAAAATTAATTTTCAATTGGTATCTTATTGGGGAATTTCACTTTCCACATCGGTTTTCATGAAAACCGATGTGCAAAGTGAAATTTACACATCGGTTTTAAAGAAAACCGATGTGTAAAGTCTCATTTTTTTCCCTGTTATTTACATTTCTATCTTTCCTTTCCCCCTGTTTCAGTAATGCAGATCAATACCAGAATAACATACTGTAAATATTCTCAACACAACTAATATATACTGAATTTATTACGAACAATACATATATATGTACGTTCAATTACATCAGACAACAAAAATAATTAGAAACCAAAAAGCTACATGATATATTATAGATTTCATATCAAAATACATATGATCAGTCAAAAGTACACTATAGCTCTTACATGATAAGTTTTTAAACTAACTACATATATACAAACTATGGTTGCTGGTACACTTCAAGAAAGAAAGTTGCCCAACGCCTCCTTATGTTGTTGATGTCGGAATCAGATAATGGAGTTGGAATGTTGAATATCTGCAAGTTTAATTGGACAAAAGATTATATCTTTTAAGTAATAAACTAACATAAAACATATAACGAATCTATACTATTACTTATAATTGTGTCAATTAACATTTACCTCGTGCCATCTTTCAGTGATCCTGGAGGAGATAATTTCCAACATCCACTGCATCACATAGTAGCCACATTCCCGTGATCCACGTTGTATACGTGACAACGTACAAATGAAACCCAATTAGAATATGAGGAATTAAATAAAATAGAAATCAATTATTATACCCACTGCATTTGATGCATTTGAACTAATAAATATCTTACGCTAGGAATAATCCATCTGATAGCCCGAGTACGCCTTTCACCACGCAACATGTGGGTTGCATTAATAGACCTATCATGACAAGAACATTAATTAAAGTATATCTAATAGATTTCAGATAATTAAAACAATCTGCATTCGATTATAAAGTATTTTAATACTTACGTTTCGATGATCGTCTTGATTGATTCGCACGCTTATTTCCCAATGAGCGTAAGAAGACCACGACGTTCATCCTAGGGTACAATATCAACATTTGCAAATGATGGCTGTATTTGCAGAAACGGTTAGTGACTAAGTCATATATAGTTATACTTAAATAACCGGTACTTACTTATTGAGATAAGGCGCAAGGTAGAATTGATGATCGTCTCGGGCAAGTATATCACGTATGGTAGTGGACGGGTCTTCGATGCTAGGAGAACATCACCCTGAATGAACATGGGGTCAATGAACCCATAAACGGCGAGGTTACCCCGATCAACTAACATACGATGCGAGATACCTAATATATTGGGAAAAACATGTTAATTATCATAGTATTTAAAAATTAATTACTTAACTTATAAATAAAATGTACTTACGTGCACCATAACGATATGTGTGCAGAACTAGCCATTTCTTTATTGAGTACCATCTCCATAAGTTCCTTCTTTGGGATATACAATTCATCACCAGGGCTGGCATCATGTTCCAACCTTATCAAGGCTGCGTCATTCTCCATGGTGACAACCTGTATAGCCAGAACTTTAAAAACATCACCATGGCCAGGGGCCCCATTGTCGATCCCCCAAAACACATAGATATATATTAGTAATCACGGATAATTAAGTTATTTAATTTGTAATTAACTAAATGGTCAAATGAATACCTTGGCGAGGAGCGGACATCTCGGGTCTTCCCGGATCCGACCTTTTAGGCACAATATCATTTCCAACATCCTATAACGAATAAAAATAAAGCATTATCTTTAAACAATAATAAATTATTTCAACTATGAATATAGAAAAACACAACTAATCGAATACCTCGGATGCAACAAGAAAGTCGACCAGTCTTCTTGGCTAGAGGATGAAGTTACCGGGGCCCGACCCACTGTTTGAACCTCCTCGTAGGCACGGGGACTCGAGCATCGACATCTCGAATAATCTCAACAACGACCCCTCACTGATCATCCGGTAATAAACGATGGTGTATGGTATTACCTAAGTTATTATGTGCCCTACCCAATGCCACTAAGCGGCGAGCATGATGATCATCAACATACAGCTCACACCTATCAGGGTCGTCATCATCATCATCACCACCATCATCATCATTTTCAGACTGATGAGGAGGATCACATGAGCCCTTAGTGCTCACATGGACAAAGGGTTGGACAGAGGGTTGGACACCGGCTGTCATCTGCTGGGACATAGAAGTCAATATTGCCATCACCGGGAAAACCGCTCGGCCATCTCCGTCGAAGCTCACTGCAATCTCCTCTTTTAGCTGTGCTCTATCCGCATCAACATCCCCTGTGGCATTGGTGTGAAGATGAACCATGGTATTGGCGAATGCCGACGCCCCATCCAACACCAATGACACGGCCCGGTGGTCGGTTTACCGATGGCAGCAGCTAAGATATCATCGCGTCCTCTAGGAACAAAGGTTCCTTGGGTTAGCTGATCGTCCAAGGCATCCTATCACATAAAATATCAGGTCACATTACAATTCGGTAACAATCTTAAAATGACAATTACAATTCAAACTATACTTACAATCTTCTCAGCTACTTGGCGGGCCTCCTCAGATGTATATTGACCCGTTTTTCTTTGTCGGGCCCTCTTCCATTTACGATGGCGTGGGGGTGGAGGTGGATCAACAACCTCTGGACGATTTTCGGCATTAGGATCCGCCTGAGATGCTGCTTCCTGACGTGCTTTCTTTTCCTCTTCAACCATTTTCTGAACAAGCTTTTTACATCCCCACGAGACATGACATGGGGGTAGACATTCTTGCTTTGGTTTTTCTGCCCCTTTTTCCTCTTCTCCTGTTATAAATAGAAGACAATTAAATTACATACGTAAATAAAATTAATGAAATTACATAAATTTAAAGAGAAATCAAATAAGTTAACCTGAAAGCTGGGATCATGTCAGCTCTGAACAAAGTGATCCCACGTCGCCTGGTCAAGAAACGGATACACCTCAAGTGGGTTCTTTTTAATTTTTGGATTGAATACATAGTATCTGCCCAGGTCGGCCTTAAAAGCCCTCCAATGCTCTACAGCATACTTTAGCAAACGCTTCTTCATAAGTACGTATCCGGTATGTCAAAGGTCAACTACATTAAGACCAAAAGAATCAACGAATTACTGTATGATATTATTAAGATAAAAATAAAGTAGATACAGACAAACACAGGACGTAGAAGTATAGATACCAGAATACTCTCCCATATATGATCCTTCACGTCCGCCGGTACATCTTTCCAAATATCAATGAGTATACTAAGCCTGTTCCTAGCAAGGGTCGCCACAAAACTGTTAAACTGATCTGCCATTGGCCCAATAGGATTGAGGTTATTATCAAAGTCTACTCTTATCCTTTGATTTGAACCACGGTTGGCAGTCAAATTCCTCATTCGTGTGGCACGTCTACCCTTTCTACCAGTAGACGGGGTCTCCGCCCCGCTGCATGAAGGAGGGATATCCTCACGATCAGCCATGTATACCTGTTTAAACAAAAAAAAACGTGTATGTCAGGATAAATATCAAACATAACTTATAAATATCGATCAACGTACGTAAACATAACTTATAAATATCAACGTAAACATATAATATGGCAAACTTGATGGTAATATCAAACTAAACTTACTTTGTGGTCAATTAGTAAAGTTCTCCCATAATTTATTTCATAATTAAAACAACAAAACAGTAGTTGTTTACAACTGCAACCAAAAAGATCATCAAAACAACACAGCCAGAAATAAATAAATGAATGAACTCTTTAAGAAAAACACTTCTAATAGCCCCGAAAATGAGGTGAAACTAAGATAAGATGATCATATTCAAAGGGAGATTTGTCTACAATCAGGGGAACATGCAACTTAACAAAGTCAACAAGAGGATTACAGTAGCTTACAATTCATATACTTAAAAGTAGATAAAGCTAGACAAGATAATCATGCTAAATGGATTCATCATTTTCATTCACCAATTTGTATTGGCTCACTATTGATGTACTATCTGGTTTCATCTAATCTATCCATTTTAACCAAATTGAAAATCTCCAAGGGTTCTAATACCTGAGAGAAAAAGAATTCAGCTCATTAACAATATTTTTACTAATAAATAGCCTGGAAACACTAGGACTCACAATAACACAACACAAAACCAGCCATAGGCTTCCTAATCAAATTTCCTCGGCCATTCCTTCCAACCCTTCATTTTCATCACTCTCACTTTCTTTTTCACAGGACGTGTTATCCCTTAAACTTCCAAGACATTTCAATAAAGCCATCAAACCAAATATTAAAAAAAAAACTGCAAATACTGAAAAATCCAGCGATTGCAAGAGCCTTACCTTAAAATCCTTGGATAGGGAAAAAAACAATAATAACCACACAAAAGTTTTGTCACAAACCCATGTACCAGCAAGCAAACTCGTTGTAGCATGTTAACAAATATACACACCTACTCCAGCTGAAACTTTCACGGAGCAATAAATAAGCAACCATAATAATAGATAAACGGGTTTACAGTGCTCTTTCAACAAACACATGGCACTCTCTACAATATAATAATAGATTGCATCCATTGTTAATCAGTAAACTTCAAATCGGAGATTAGCATCAATCAACAAAGTCGAAATGGTGTCTTTCTAAGACCTTCCCTATCTATATCTTCCCCAAGACCCAAAGAAGAAAACCTTCACAGTATCTTCAATAGCAGCTCTATCCCTTTCTTCCAGAAACCCCACATCACCACAACCATATCATACATTGGGAGACAGAGATAGAACTGTAAACAAAAAAGTAAAAGAAAAATACCTTTCACGCCTTGAGAGACAGAGATGGAAGGGAGAAGCAGAAGCAGAAGCAGAAGCGGAGGCAGAAGCGGAGACTGGCGAGCTGGGAGGCCGCGCGTTAACAGAGGAGATGAACTTTGAGGAGGAGATGAGGGTCGTGCGTTAGCAGATAAGTGTTTTGTGTTTTAGGGTTTTCATAAACTAGAGAGCAGTGAGAGAGGTAGGGAAGAAACTCACAAAACAAAAAGGAATGGAAGAGGGCGCGGAACAGAAGGAAGGAATGACAAAAATTAGGAATATTACACATCGGTTATCAGAAAAACCGATGTGGTTAACCATATTAGACACATCGGTTATGGAAAACCGATGTGATTAACCATATTATACATCGGTTACTAAAAACCGATGTGGAAAAAGTAAAATTTTAAATTCTAATTTTTTTTTTATAATTTTATACATCGGTTACATGAAAATCGATGTGATTAATTATAATTTTACACATCGGTTCAGGAAGAACCGATGTTAAATGATAAAAATTCTGACTTTAAAATTTTTTTGTTTTAATTTTAAACATCGGTTAGAAATAACCGATGTGTAAAGGTTTTACAAAATCGGTTAAAATCTAAACCGATGTGTAATTCTTTGATTTTAATTTCAAAAATGCCACCGCCTCGTTTTACACATCGGTTTACAAGAAATCGATGTGGAAACTCCGATGTAAAAAGCATATTTTACACTAGTGACTTCAGAAATGATTCTGCCTAGAAGCTACAAAAACTAGCTTTTGAGTTCAGTTGAAAAATTTACACTAAGTTTTACATCAAACTTGCTTTCAACATAGAAACGTTCAAACATAAATCACTTTACTTCAAAATCAATTCTAACCAAATCAATATTACAAAATTAATTACTTTCAAAATCACTTTTATCAAACGTTCATCCAAACACACATTAACTAGTTAGGATCTGATTGATTCAAATTTTTTTTTGTTCGGAACCCACCCTAATTAGCCCTTTGGGCCGAGTGCGTCTACCAGAGTATCACACGGCTTAGGCCCTTCGGGCCCACTATGAGACTAATATCTGGTTCGACTGATTGAGTAGGATTTTACCCCTTAGTTCTCAGCCTCCCAATAAGGGTGACTCCACAAGAATTCGAACCCAAGTTTTTCAGATTCTCCTCCATATAGGGGCTAGTTCCTTCCACTAGACCAACACCCCACTGGTGATTGATTTAGTTTTTTTTTTTGGAAAAAAATGATTCAGTTTTGGTGAAAGTAAACAGAAAAAAATGACACATTATTAGACCACATCAGCAACCCAAAACTGATTAATTCAGTTTTGGTGAAAGTAAACAGGAAAAAAAATATTTTCATACACTTCTAACCAAATTTTGTCTTTTTTTATACAGAAACCAAATTTTGTCTGAAACAACAATATGATTATTTTAGTAAAAAGTTTATTGAAAAACTTTTTTTTCCCGATCTTACACTAAAATATAAACCAACCAGACCTTAGAAGTTAGACCATTGTTTCTAAAAAGTTAACAAAGCTAAATTTTAATTTAAAAGTGATATCTTTTATGTATCGAAAAGTAATATATTTGATTTTTATTCATTAATTAGTGCTTTTGAGAAACTGATTATCAATACCCATAAATTTATCTATTGGACACTGAACTTGAAATTTTAACTATAAAAACACTTTTTTTATATAATTATAATAACAACATATAACGTGATTATATGGAGAGAAAACTACAGAGTTAATATTATTTTTTTCTCGTTAATTTATAGTACTTCTTTTTATGCATGTAGCTGCGTAGCTCCTTCGCCTGGCTCGGCGGCTTCTATTCTATCCCGTGAAAGCAGATTCAATAATTTGAATTTGTAACTTTAAACAAGTAAAGATGGACAGATGGTGAATGGGACGGCACGTTTTTTCCAGGCCACTCAACCGCATGGACGGTGCTTGAGTGGTGGCGTTGTCGACGGTGATATTGATAGTAATGTTATATTTCCAAATTATATATGCAGTCAATCGCACGATTTGGTTTATTATTATATTGAATTCGAGTGATCGCATTATTCTACATGATTTGGGTGACGCTTGCGGCCATGACATACTCACATACTGGGCTGATAAATATTAAATAATGCTATAGGTAAAGACTTGCGTCAGTTTATATTTATATCATATATAATTTGCGTCAGCATAAGGGCCTACAAAGAGGGAATAAAGTTAAGAAATTTAAGATCTTATTTTGACTCGCTTGTATTTGGTCTATTTGGTTATTTAGAAATTAGGTAGTTTTTAAAGAGAGTATGGTAGATTTCATGTTTTTAATAGAATTGATTAGGCAAAGATCTTGGTTCTGGGTGTTAGCTGAAAAAGATGCATTGAACTACACGATCAGGGAATGAGCAGTTTGC
>JAUPTC010001571.1:0-23333 GCA_030762895.1 Sophora flavescens
CTAATGATGTGGCAAAACCAATCCCGTTTCTTGTGGCGCCAAGCTTGTTGGGCGAATGCGATGATATACGGTCGATGTAAGTATGTCTGATGTGGGCCGGTTTATCGTATCCCACGAGGATTGGATGTCAAGTACCAATTCGCAAGCTCAGCGACTATCTAGACTAAACTATTGATGAGAAAGTAAAACTCAAACAAAGAAAAGGAAAGGATTCTTTGGGGACTTTTTAACAAACACTTCTAGGAAGTTAGAGAGTAGGATATGCTTTGGGACTAGGCTTTGCAAACCTGCTCATGTGCCCCTTCAGGACTAGTACACTCCCATTCATGCCCAGGATAGTAAAATCAATCCACTAAACTGCTCCAAGCGATTCCTCGGATGGCAGAGCCTAAATCACTAATAGACCCACTGTTCCCACATGAGTGGCCTAGATTAATAATTTGCATTAAGATTGGGGATTACTGCTTGATTACTAATAAACCTAGCTCCATTCCTAGATACGAAGGCTTACTAGGTGATTAAATTCAATTCGATTTATGATACAAGCGTTCATTCATTACCAAATACAATCAAGTCATGGGGTGCTAGCCTGACAAGCATTAAACGCAGAAAAATAACCCACTAATGGGGCATGAACATGGTGTCGGTCGAATAAATACATAAACATAAGTTTAATTAATCTAATCAAACAGTGATTTAACTACTCATAAACAAAGTAAAGCTCAAAATAGGAAGGGGAAGAGAAGAGGCCCCACGTGGGCTTTCCTTCTTCTTCCAAACAACCCCTCTTGGCTCCCTTCTAGAAGGTTGAAACCCTAGCCTAGCACCTACCTCCAAATGCCTTCAAATGGGCCCCAAAAATTCTGTTACATCTGCTGCGCTCTTGTTATGGTCACATTACGGCGTCCGCGGCTAGTGACCAGTCCATCCCCAGGCTGGCGGTAGACAGCGTTAGTCGGGCGCGGTTCCAACATTTGAGCTCACGTGAGCGAGCTCAGATTCGGCGGAAATCCTAATTTTCTGGTTAGTTTCGACGTGATGTCTAATACCAGGACGAGCGTGGCGGTCTCGACTTTATGCCTTGCTTGCACGATCCTGGTAGTGATGAGTCACCGATGGTAGCGAGGTCACGCGAAATTTGATAACTTGTTTGGCTCATATTCTTCCACCTTTCAAGTCTATTTCATCAAGACTCCACTATGGCTGATTTTGATCATTTTACATTCAATTCTGCAAAACAACACCAAGACACCGCTTCACCCGTTCCAAGGGAAAATCTAATAAAAACCAAATAAAGAATGCCTAATCTATATGCAAAATGCATGCAAAAAGAGTACATAAAACATCATGTAAAATCACACTATCAAATCACCCCAAGCTTATTCAATTGCTTGTCCTCAAGCAATCCCTAAGCGAGTAGAATAAAGAACATGGATAGTGAACTAAGAACCAGAGCAAATAATCCAAGTAATAGGCAATTCAAACAATTTAGTAAGAGACAATCAATTCAAGTCCAATTAGAGGCTTAGGTTCATTAGAATCATGTTCTCACTGATTTGGGCACTCTTTCTCACTGAAGCTCACCCCAAGCTTGTTCATTTGCTTGGCTCTCTTTCTATCACTCAAGTGCTTAGGGGTATATGACATTTTAGCTCAATTTTCCTCAAGGAATGAATTCTACCATAGGCTTGACTATCAACCAAATCTCTACTTTATTAATGAAAACAATATAGAATAAAGAGGTCTTAAATATTGATGTAACGTGGCCATGGGATTAATCGTTAGTTGGGGATAACAAGAAAATGACTTTTCAAAAGTATAAACCAAATATCAAACATTTCACACATGACACCTTCTAAAATACCTTCTTGGGTTTTCAATTCATTTTTCCACCTTTCTTTTCTTTCTTTTTCTTTTTATTTCTCACTTCTTTTTGTCATCCCCTTCTCTTTTTTTATTTTTCTTTTTTTTCTTTTCTTTTTATTTTATTTGGAGAAGGGAAGATTTTTTTTTTTCAACTCAAGAGAATTATTTTTTTCTGATTATTTTCCCAAACTTTTTCGACTACCTTTTTCACCCTTTTGTAATACTTTAGAAGGTCCCTTATCAAACTTATTTATCCACATATTTCAGGGTACCAAGAAAAGCATTTTTATTCTTTCAGGCTCAAAATTGGGCAACTAAGGGGTAGCATTTCATCATTCAAAGCTCAGAAGGCCAGAAAAAATACCTAATGCCTCAATCATTTTCAAAAATGTTTTCAAAAATTTTAAGCTTTGAAATGGTTTCAAGTCAAGTTCTAGAGAAAACAAACCAAGAGGAATAACACTCTAACACAAGGAATGGGGTAAAATTTTAGTGAGTACCCCTTTGGCTCAAAATCTCACATTTTAGTTCAGAATCAATGAAAAACAAAAATCTTCAGAACCATATGCTAATTATCAACTATCCAAGATTATATCAAACATTTTCATTTGCAGCCTTATCACAAGAATGAAAAAATTGGGGTATGGACAAAACAAAGGGAAGCTATACAATGAAGAATGTGACAGATTCATGGTATGGTAAATTTTTCCTGTCAAATAATTATTTGAATTTTTATGTCTAGCTCCACTTGTATTCCCTGGTTTTTTAAGGCGGGGTTTTTTCTTGTGTTTAAAAATTTGCAGATATGTATGGTTCACAAACTTGGCTATGGGAGCCGGGATGAGTTGAAAGCAACATTTAGAACATCACCCTTGTTTCGTTTTGATTGGTTTGTCAAGTCTCGCACAACTCGGGGAGCTTGCGAGGGAGGTGTGACACTCTCATTCTATTGGTGGAAAAGGAAAACCAAGAATATGATGAGAGGGAGAGACAAGCACGCATAAAGTAGTGCGGGTGGGAAATGTAGAAAAACAGTGAATAATGATTAAAAAAGGGGGGGATAGGTATCGCTTTCTTTAAAAAACAACACCTAAAGTGACAAATAGATAGCGCTTCCTTGGAAAGCGCTATCTATTACAAACTTAGGACAACACTTCCTTGGAAAGCGTTGTCTAAAGTATGTAATAGATTGTCTTATTACCCGACTTTAGACGGCGCTTTCTCAAGGAAGCGCTACCTATTCCTACTTTCAATAGCGCTTTTAAGCGCGCTGTTGAATCTCTCCCCACCTTGATGTACGGGTGAATAGATAGCGCTTTGAAGCGCTACTAAAAGGCCAAAAAAAAGTGCTATTGAGGCCCTTTTACGTAGTAGTGATTCCTAGCAGATTTGTCATTATTTGGAATGAGATCTAGAACTTTAACCCAAAATCGAATCTGCTAATTCCCACAAGATCTACTATCGAAACCAGATTCGTGAACCAGATATAGAACTCTTATCGTCTTGCTTTTGGAGTTAGTTTCATGGAAAATCCATCGGTGCGTTTAGGCATCTGAAACAAAGGGCGCGACAATGCGTCATGCTTGCAGATTCTCGGAGGCCATGCTAACCTAGGTGAGCTTATACGATGATGAAGATGGTCTCGTTCATGCCATGGTGGTGTGGTAGATTTGATGAGGAAGATAGGAACAATGGCAAGGTTGGTCTCCTTCAGTGTTTCTAGGCATCCGGGGCGAAGGTCATAATAGTGCATCACGCTCGCGCACGGAGACTAGGAGGTCATGCTGGCCTAGGTGAGGTTGTGGCTAGAGGACATGATGGTGGAGATGGTCTCATTCTTCAAATGGTGGTGTGTCAGATTTCATGAGGAAGAGAGGAACAATGGCAAGGTTTGTCTCTTTCAATGCCTCTAGGCATCTAGAGTGAAGGGCACGATAGTTCATCACACTTTTGGAGACCAGGTCACGTTGACCTATGTGAGAATGATGGTCTCGTTCTTACAGTGGTGGTGTGGCAGATTTGGTGAAGAAGAAAAGAATGATGGTAAGGTTGGTCATGCTGGTGCTATGGCTTGCAAATTTGATGAGGACGAGAGAAGGACCAATAACATCTTACTAGTCACGAGAGCTCGTGGCGATGATATGGTGGTTTAAATTCATTAGGAAGGTATGACAATAGGTGGTGGTTGTTTTAGCTATTTAATGGTGGTTTTGTTCATTCCGAAGGCATTTGGGGATGGTTAAACCCGTGTTGCTCAAGATATGGTGGTGAAGGTAGGGGTGGTGGTGATGGTGAAGACTGGGGGGGTGTTGAGCAACTTTGGGTCCAGGGATGAGAGGGAAGGGAGAAAAAGTGAGGTGCTATCAAATATGGGATCATTTTGTAAATATATATAAAAATGAGATAAACTTTTAACAATCGATAAAATCAGTATGAATATATGATAGTCATATACAGGATCAAAACTCAAGGATTAATAGTTTTGTTTGTTTATGGGTGCCCAAATTCATAATCGAGCATCTTTAGTTATGAAGTAAGGTTTGGAAAATGAGGGGAAAGCGGAGTGAGTCCAAGGTTTTGAACATAAGGATTAGTATAATTCGAGTGAGTGTGTGTGAATTCCAAAATCTAGTAATAAGGCATATGAGAACTTTGTTCTTGGTAGGAAAAAAAAGGATGGGGAGGAATTGACTAAATGGATTGGAACTTATGTCATGGTGTGCAATTGGTGTGAGGGTATTAGTGTTCTAAAATTGCAATCATTTATTTGAATATCAAATTTTGAATATCTTATTAGATATTGCTGTATATATTTATCTTTATCTTTTATTTATTTTTATTTTCCTTTTATATATACATTTTAAAATATATTTAAAAAGTATAGAAATATTATAGGATATCCCTATTTTTTATATTGAATAAAATTTTCCCTAATCTTACATATCTGAATTATTTGTAAAGGTTGTAAGAGAAGAGGAACGAAGGACCGAGAAGAAGTGAGCGTTTGGAGTTGGAGATCAAAGATTTGTGTAGTTCAAGCAAGGGTGAGTTCCAAAATCTGGCTATTAAGATAATTTTCATGTTAATTCTTGTCGAGAAAAATTGGTGAAGATGAATGAATTTGGGACTGCGACTCGGGGATTGACTTAGTTTCAATGAGAGGCTATACGAGATTATTTTCAAAACTATTCTTTATATACTTATTCAATTGTTATATTAACGTAACATTAATGTAACTAACTATTATTTATGGGTGCTCTAAGACTAAGTTTTATGTAGAATTCTTTAGAAGCTTTCTAGATAATTTTGTTTTTCATTTTCTACGTAATCTTACTAACTTATCGGGTTTTCTTTATTATATTTTTATTTATTGTTTATAGTTCCTCTTGTACCAATTTTTACAAGCCTCTAATATCTTTGTGCACCTTTACTCTTGTAATTAACTTTTTGGAATATTGTGCAGCAAGTTGTTCAAATTTTGAGAGCGGGCGTGCGACAAATCAAGATGAGAACTAGGGTCTAAGCGTGGAAGAAATTCTCAGCCGCATTAAGCGTGAAAACTTGAGCTCGTTGGTGAAAAGACATCAGAAAGCGAAGAAAAATGTGTGGTTTACCAAGTGAGGCTTGCAACGTTGTTTGCATATTTTATTTGGTTCTTGAGCACTTGATATCGTTGAGGGCGATACTAGTGTAGCTACGAAGTCAAGGTACCGGCACTAATAGATTTTCATCGCCACATATATGATCGTGATTGGCACTTTCCATGTGGCACAAGGAGTACAAAGTTCGAATGGACCATTTTCATCAAGTTTCTGCTTTTACGGAACATGGGTTGTCCTATCGGGAAGCAATTGAGGATATTACCAAAAGGATAGATGATGTGAGCGGCCAAATTTATTTGCAAGGAGGTAGAAAGCGATCGATGACTACGATGAATATTGTCACTACGTGGCAGGACTTGTTGGTCTAGGTTTATCAAAGCTTTTCCACTCCTCTGGTTTGGAAGATCGGCTCAGGATGACCTTTCCAATTCAATGGGCTTGTTTCTTGAGAAAACAAACATCATTCGAGATTATCGGAAGATATCAATGAGATACCCAAGTCACGCATGTTTTGGCCTCGTGGCTTGGAGTAAATATGTTAACAAACTTGAGGATATGAAATATGGAGAGAACTCCATCAAGGCGGTGCAATGCTTAAATGACATGGTCCCAATGCATTGCTGCCTTGATGGAGTTCTCTCATATTCTATCCTAGTTGTTAACATATTTACTCGATCTGCGAGGCCAAAACATGCGTGACGGGAATCTCTTGATATCTTCGGATAATCTAGAATAGCGTTTGTTTTTGAAGAAACAAGTCCATTGAATGGAAAGGTATCTGGGCGGATCTTCAAACCAGAGGAGTGGAAAAGCTGATAAACCTAGCCCAACAAGTCTACCGCGTAGAGACAATATTCATCGTAGTCATCGGCTGTTTCTACCTCCTTTCAAATAAATTTGGCCATTCAACACCCATCCTTTTGGTAATATCCTCGATTACTTCCTGGTAGGTCAATCCAAGTTCGAGCGAAACATGATGAAACTGGTCCATTAGAACTTTGTACTCCTTCGTGCCAAATGCAAAGTGCCAATCGCGATCATATATGGCGATGAAAATCTATTAGTCCTGGTACCTTGACTTTTGTAGCTATACTTGTATCGTCCTCAAGCGGTATCAGTGCTCGAAGAACCAAATAAAATATGCAAACAGCGTTGCAAGCCTCACCTTGGCAAACTACACATTTTTCTTCATTTTCTGATCTCTCTTCACCAGCGAGCTCGAAGTTTTCGCGTTTAATGCGGTTGAGAATTTCTTCCATTAGTCCCTAGTTCACATCTTGATTTGCTGACGTTCCGTACTCAAAATTTGAACAAATTGCTGCTCGATATTCAAAAGTTAATTATAAGAATAAAGTCTCACAAAGATATTAGAAGCTTCTAAAAATTGGTAGCAGGAGGAACTATAAACAATAAATAAAAAATATAATAAATAAAAACCGATAAGTTAGTAAGATTACGTGAAAATGAAAAACAAAATTATGTGAAAGCTTCTAAAGAATTCTACATTAAACTTAGTCTTAGAGCACCCATAAATAATAGTTAGTTACTTTAATGCTCGTTAATATAACAATTGAATGAGTATATAAAGAATAGTTTTGAAAATAATCTCGGATAGTCTCTCATTGAAACTAAGTCAACCCCCTGAGTTGCCGTCCGAAATTCACTCATCCTCACATATTTTCGACAAGAATTAACATGAAAATTATCTTAATAGCCAGATTTTGGAACTCACCCTTGCTTGAACTACACAAAACTTTGATCTCCAACTCCAAATGTTCACTTCTTTGGTCCTTCGTTCCTCTTCTCTTACAACCTTTACAAATAATTCAGATATGTAAGATTAGGAAACTTTTCTTCAATATAAAAATAGGGATATCCTATAATATTTCTTTACTTTTTAAATATATTTTAAAATGTATATATAAAAGGAAAATAAAAATAAAGAAAAGATAAATATAAATATATACAACAATATCTAATAAGTTATTCAAAATTTGATATTCAAATAAATGATTGTAATTTTAGAACACTGATACCCTCACACCAATTGTACACCATGACATAAGTTCTAATGCATTTAGTCAATTCCTCCCCATCCTTTTTTTTCCTACCAAGAACAAAGTTCTCATATGCCTTATTGCTAGATTTGGGAATTCAAACAACTCACTCGAATTATACTAATCCTTATGTTCAAAACAATGGACTCACTCCACTTTCCCCTCATCTTCAAACCTTACTTCATAACTAAAGATGCTCGATTTTGAATTTGGGCACCCATAAACAAACAAAACTATTAATCTTTGAGTTTTGATCCCGTATATGACTATCCTATATTCATACTGATTTTATCGTTTGTTAAAAGTTTATCTCATTTTTATATATATTAACAAAACAATCCCATATTTGATAACACCTCACTTTTTCTCCCTTCCCTCTCATCCCTACATCCAAAGTTGCTCAACACTCCCCCAGTCTTCACCATCACCACCACTCCTAGCTTCACCACCATATCTTGAGCAACGCAGGTTTAACCATCCCCAAATGCCTTCTCAATGAACAAAACCACCATTAAATAGCCTAAAACAACCACCACCTATCGTCATACCTTCCTAATGAAATTAAACCACCATATCATCACCATGATCTCTCAGACTAGTAAGATGTTATTGTTCCTTCATTCTACCTCACCAAATTTGAAACCCATAGCACCACCATGACCAACCTTACCATCATTCTTTTCTTCTTCACAAAATATGCCACACCACCACTGCAAGAACGAGACCATCTCCATCATCATGTTCTCTGGCCATAACCTCACCTAGGTCAGCGTGACCTGGTCTCCACAAGTGTGATGAACTATCGTGCCCTTCGCTCTAGATGCCTAGAGGCATTGAAAGAGACAAACCTTGCCATTGTTCCTCTCTTCCTCATGAAATTTGACACACCACCATTTGAAGAATGAGACCATCTCCACCATCATGTCCTCTATCCACAACCACACCTAGGCCAGCATGACCTCCTAGTCCCCGTATGCAAGTGTGATGCACTGTCATGACCTTCGCCCCGATTCCTAGACACCTGAAGGAGACCAACTTGCCATTGTTTCTATCTTCCTCGTCAAATCTACCACACCACCATGGCATAAACGAGATCATCTCCATCATCGTGTAACCTCGGCTAGGTTAGCGTGGCCTCCTAGTATCTCAAGCTTGATGCATTGTCGTGCCCTTTACTTGGATGCCTAAACCCAGCGATGGATTTTCCACGAAACAAACTCCAAAAGCAAGGCGATAAGAGTTCTATATCGATTCACGAATCTGGTTTCGATAGTAGATCTTGTGGGAATTAGCAGATTCGATTTTGCATGAAAGTTCTAGATCTCATTAGATCAATGACAAATCTGCTAGGAATTCACGATTCTGGATCTGGTTCCTACAATCTACAAATAGTTTGATCTTATTCCGATCGATGGTAGATCTGCTAGCAGTCCTCGATTATGGATCTGGTTCGGTTGTATCTGTACTAATAATTTGCAGATCGATTAGTGTTTCAGCGACTTGATCGATGGTGGTTTGAGGAAGCAATGACCAAGCGGACTCACGATGACTTGGTTGATGGGAAAAGAGGTATAGGGTAGGAATGGTACGAAATTCATGTGGGAGATTATCAGTAAATTTGAACTTTTACAGTTCAACCCGTATCATCAAATTTCAAATTCAATCTAAACCATTGCTCAAAAAATATGCAAAATCATTGGTTCTGGCTCAAGGTGCATTAAAACACCTAATATCTTCAAGATGTAGCATACATGCACATCTAATTTACTCTTAATTTTAATTTTGACAAAAGAAAAAATTGAGTACATAATCGATAATAAAACATAAACTTTTAGAAGAAAATGGTTGAGATTATTAGATCCGATTGATCTCCTAACAAATTAAGTTGATAGGGAAAAATGATATCAAACTTTGAACAAGAAAGGGTAAAACAATACATGAACACATCAAAAATCTAATTTTGAAAAACATTCAATAAAATCGATGATCATAAAATGAAGCAATTTTCATCCAATGAAAGATTAATAAGAAGGTATACCTAGCAGATCTTAGTAGCTATGAGGATCGGTGTGCGCGGGGAAACAAAGTTGGTACCTTTGATTCAGTTGCTCACTCAGTTCTCTCTCAAAACCTCACACTCTTCCAATGTGTATCCATGAATAATGAAACAAAACCTTTCATTGTTTTATAGACTGAATTGAGATGGATGTATATATATAGGCAGGAATGAATTTGTGTTTTAGATGCAAAAATTTCTTTTAGGAAAGAGGATATAGAAGTTCCCTTTTCTGGAATTTTCTTACATTTATTTATGGTAGCTCTTACAGATTAAAAAAAAGTGCCAAGGGGTGCTATTGACAAATTGTATGAGAAGAGTGAGATGCTCTTTTATTGCAATATCAATGTGATCTCTTTGCCCAAGGCCACCACCCTTTTTTTCCGGGAATGGAAACAAGAACTTATAAGCGTTTTTCCTTATATTCTTTTATACTTCCTTCACACTTATAGCTGGTTGTCAGTCTTAGAGGTTTAGTCTCAATTTCAAAATTTCTGAAAATCCTTTAATTTTAAAAACCTTCATATTTTGGGAAAATAAAATGAGAAGGAAAAGTGGATCTTTCACATTTTTCTTTTTCTCTTTCTAGATGTTATATGAATTAAAAATGCTTCTAATTTTCACTATTTTTTTAAATCACCTCTTTTAATTTTTTTTTGCTTTGTTTTTCTTTGTAACGGTCATACGAGCTTTGATTTTGTTTACTATGCATTCAATTCTTTTCCCTTTTTCTCAATTTTTAATTTAAAGGTTATGTGAGACACCCCGTTGTGCCCCTTTGTGTCATTAAATTAAAACCTTATTAAATAATTATTTAATCACGCTCTTAACGTTAAACGTGTATTACGAAACACGTAAAAATTAAAACTTATATGCTAATCATATAACTTCTGCAAAATTAATATGCAACAACGTTATAATAAATAAATACATAAATGCTTATTCATTACATTGCCAAGAAACTGTTAAGGGTATCCTGTCAGTAGGATCCCTAGCAGGCATCTTAAAACAACAATTAATAAGCGGAAACAAAACGTCTTATAAGACTCATTGGCTCCAGGACACTAAACTACATTACTGAAAACCACATCTCGTCTTCTCGCATCCAGTTCATACTGAGTTCCATCCAACGCCTCAACATCAAGCTCAGCCCACGGGGTCTTCTAGTGTTGGGAATTTGCGTATAAAACAAAATAACGCATGGCGAAAAAAAATTCCCATCGAAGGATCCTTGCGAATGGTCATGATTCATGGTTAGAAGATTTACATCTTGAAGCGATGACAAATGATTTAAATCGTCTATCACGAACACCTCACAAACGATGTCTCTAAGGTATCCACACGGCGGATCCCGTGAGCGTCCAGCGTCCACCGAACCCGGCGTCTACGCCTCACAGTGCTAGCTGTGAAATAAGAGACCTGCTGCTCACTTTCACTCTCTAGCTGCGGCTAGGGTAAAAACCGTGTAGTCAGAATCCATTAAGTGGTATACTTATAGTAGCACATCCTTAAGTGAGTTAGTGAGAAGCGTTTGACCTAAGCCCCATGTACTATGCGCTAGGCCCAATAGAAGAGTCCAACTCTCCTTTTAATGCTTCTTTTGATCCGCTCTTATGTGTGTGACCCTTTAGGTTCCCAAAATGTTAGTAGTAATATTAAATCCCAGTTAATATTACAAACGATGTGAGGTATCTAGCAATACATCTTTGCTACCTAAGTAGTGAAAAAGTCGGTGATTTGTGAAGCCTTTGTGACAAATATTCATGTGCATTATTATCCACTTTGTCCATATATCTATATTGAACACAAGACATAGAATGTGTCACCCTTGTATGGTTCAATATCATGTTCCCCGATACCCGAGTAGACTTAAAAACAAATGAGGTCAATATCTCATATTGACTCATTTCAACTACGACCATGCATTTCTGAGTCTCACTCTATCGGGGGGCCACAGATATTACTCCTGAATTATGTAGGAGGGACAAATTCCATCTAGGTCACTCATATCCCTCTGCATGGCTCGTGGTATGCCCAATGAGCCGTCTTTATAGTCATCCTATTACAGATGACGTTTGACGATATTAAAGCACACGACTCCTCATGTAGGGATCGTAGCGATTTCAGGTCGAAGGATTGCATACACCATTGTCACTATGAGAACTACTTATGACACTCACATAACCCTCCATGTAGTGTTCTCATGGTGGGTCAATCCAGTACATCATTACTCTAATGTGTACCTATGTGGCGACTCGATATCTCATATCCATGACCCGTGAGATATGGTCATCAGTCTGCACACATAATAGTCTCAATGTATTATTATTGTCCTTATTAATAAAATACTTGACTACGGATATTAAAGAATAGGATTTCATTGTTCAATAGTGTCTCACGATCAAGTCATGTACTTGATATTCTATTAAACTGAAATTTCTATTCTAAGGACTTTATTATGTATAAACAAGTAACACAATAAACTGGAATGCCTCATATCATATATATATATATATATATATATATATATATGTATATATATATATATATGTATATATATATATATATGTATATATATATATATATATGTATATATATATATATATATATATGTATATATATATGTATATATATGTATATATATATATATATATATAATGGCAAGATACAAATGTAAGTCTAAGAAATACACTGGCCTCTAGGGCTTACACCAACATCTAGTACGTTCCCATAAAAAGACATAATACAACACACAGAAAGATATAGGGGATATGAAGCAGTTCTATCTTCAAAAAGTGGAAAAGAGAAATAGTAAATTATACAATAATTGTCACAGACATAACATGATCCAACACCTAACTAACAAAGCATCCTCAATTTAATACATCTTCCTCTACCCCAAACTCGTACAACTAGACTTTCAATTTAATACTTCTTTCACGTATTCCTCTCGGGAAATGTAGTCAATTGTTCAAGTGACAGGTTCCAAATTCCCGGTGCACATTCTCTTCCATGGTGAGAATGCTCATGCTAAGCATGACACAATAGCTGCACGATGCTCCCGGCACACACCCCGTACTCTCCCGGGGGTGCTCAATGAAATTCAATGACACTATAGCTGCACAACCTATTTCTAAGGTGGAACGGTCTAGCGAGAACTCTTGACCTCATGTATTGTATTACTAATACACGGTTGTGATAAACAATACCGACCTTGTGTATTATATTACCAATACACGTGAATCTCACCAACCCATTTTAACAACATCCTAGTGCCTTAACCTTCCACTAGAACTCAACACATATTTTAGGTCACCATACCACATTAAAATACATCATCTAGGCTAGGCACCTCTGAGTCACCATTATTCTCACACCCACAACAAACAACTATCTCTTGAACAACATATATATCTTTGCTTAAAATCCACTAAGCACAATATTAACAACCAGGCAGATCATGCATAACATAACATCAAAAAATATTCCAACACCACAATATATCACATAAGCAATTTAATAAAAATCATAAATTCAATCAACCTCAGATAAGATAAAATCATTCTAACATCGATAAACCTACAATCCCGGAATCACCATTGGTTTAAAAGAAAAAGGTTTCCAATGGGATTTTGGTCTTGTCGATTACTCGACTACTAGTAGGGTTTAGGTCGCCCTACACAATTATCATACAATCTACTACTTATCGATTCCAACGATAGGTTGATTCTTCCGCCACCCGAGCTTATCTCAGGAACACGAACTTTCCGCTCCTCGTCACAACACTATGGTTATTAAATCAACCTTCAACCACCCAACATAAGAATGAATTAATCAAACAAAATTCATCCTTAACCACCAAAAGGCTAGGTTCGGCTATGACAACCCAAAATAAGGCTAGGGATTTCAAAACTTCACAAACTATTAGAGCAGTGATCCTTAAGCATTTATAATTATAAAACCAATGATCATAACTAAAATAATTGAAACAAAATCCTCTAACACCAAAGGTTAGGGTTTCGGCCCATATTAGAAAAATAGGCTAGGAAATTTAGTTGGATTCCAGCTCTTGGATTTAGATCATATAGGTACTAGAGAACTCAAATCAAGCATTAGATTTCAAAAATGAAAACAAAATCATCAAACCCTCCTTTGGATGAGATTCTGCCACTTAAAGAAAATAGGGAAGAAAAATGTTTTTGATTACATGCTCTTGGATAATGAAAGTAAAAGACTATCTGAGATTATTTTCAAAACTATTCTTTATATACTCATTCAATTGTTATATTAACGTAACATTAATGTAACTAACTATTATTTATGGGTGCTCTAAGACTAAGATTTATGTAGAATTCTTTAGAAGCTTTCTAGATTATTTTGTTTTTCATTTTCTATGTAATCTTATTGACTTATCGATTTTTTTTATTATATTTTTTATTTATTGTTTATAGTTCCTCCTGCTACCAATTTTTAGAAGCCTCTAATATCTTTGTGAGCCTTTATTCTTGTAATTAACTTTTTGGAATATTGTGCAGCAAGTTGTTCAAATTTTGAGAACGGAATGTGCAGCAAATCAAGATGTGAACTAGGGACTAACTGTGGAAGAAATTCTCAACCGTGTTAAACCTGAAAAGTTCGAGCTCTTGGTGAACAGACATCAGAAAATGAAGAAAAATGTGTGGTTTGCCAGGTGAGGCTTGCAACGCTGTTTGCATATTTTATTTGGTTCTTCGAGCAATTGATACCGTTGAGGGTGATACTAGTATAGCTACAAAAGTCAAGGTACCAGTACTAATTAATAGATTTTCATCACCACATATATGATCATGATTGGCACTTTCCATGTGGTACGAAGGAGTCTGAAATTCTAATGGACCAGTTTCATCACGTTTCTGCTTTTTTGGAACTTGGATTGACCTATCAGGAAGCAATTGAGGATATTACCAAAAGGATGGGTGCTGGATTGGCCAAATTTATTTGCCAAGAGGTAGAAATAGTTGATGATTACGATGAATATTGTCACTACGTGGCAGGACTTGTTGGGCTAGGTTTATCAACGCTTTTCCATTACTCTGGTTTGGAAGATCTGGCTCCAGATGACCTTTCCCATTCAATGGGCTTGTTTCTTGAGAAAACAAACATCATTCGAGATTATGTGGAAGATATCAATGAGATACCCAAGTCACGCATGTTTTGGCCTCGGAAGATCTGGAGTAAATATGTTAACAAACTTGAGGATATGAAATATGAGGAGAACTCCATCAAGGCAGTGCAATGCTTAAATGACATGGTCACCAATGCTACGATGCATCTTGAAGGCTGCTTAAAATACATGTGCGCTTTACGAGACCTGGCTATATTTTCGCTTTTGTGCCATTCCCAGGATAATGGCAATTGGAACACTTGCATTATGCTACAACAACATTAAAGTCTTGAGAGGTGTGGTTAAAATGCGGCGTGGTCTAAGCTTGCCAAAGTGATTGACCAGAACAAATTACACTATGGCTGATGTCTATGGTGCTTTCTTTGATTTTGCTTGTATGTTACAGTCTAAGGTTGACAAAAATGATCCCAATGCAACAAAAACATTGAGCAGGCTGCAAACAATACAAAAAACTTGCAGGGAATCTGGTCTCCTAAGTAAAAGGAAATCTTACATACTGACGAATGAGAGTGGCTCAACCCTGATTCTCATATTGTTCATTATGCTTTCCATTATTTTGTCTTATCTCGCTACTAACCACCAAAATAACTAGTGTAAGGTTTGTTGTTAGTTTCAATGTACTGAAGAATCCGTAAGAAATATATATAAAAAAACATCAGTTATCCTTTCTGATAAAATTGATCACTCCTTTCTTCTTTGTAGAAACTATTTTTCTTGCCTTTCCAAAAAAAAATAATATACAAGGTATTAGTTTCATGTTCATATTCACATATATATTATCACTGTGTTCAATTTCTTGGTATTATATCATTTTTGTATTCAATTTTTTTAGGGCGAATTTGTCAATGGAGAAGAAGTAGGGAGGCTGGATATTTGTGTCCCACGGGTTTCACGTGAACTGCATCAAACAATGGCTCCTCACAAAGAATCTATGCCCCATATGTAGGAGTGGGAATAGGCCAGGCCAAGCCAGGCTTTAGTTTAATAGGTCTGTCCTATTTTAAAAATATAAAGCCTAAGCCTGGCATGTTTCACGACATAGGCTATTTTTAAGGCTCGACCTGACCTTTTTAAAAGCCTGGCTTGAAAGCCTATTTAAATGCCTATTCAACATTGAAACCTTTAATCAACCTAAATAGGCCAATCTCTGCCTATTAAATAGGCCAATGACTAAATAGGCCAATAGGCCTACCACTAAATAGGCCAACAAGCTAATATACTAACAGCCAACACTGAATCACCGATTCTTATAAACAACATTCAATTCTTTCCCACTCTAAAAAAATAAAAAAAAAAGTAACACAAAGAGATTTCACACAAATTTACTAATCATTGGAAATAAAAAAAAATTATCCACTTACATGAAAATAAGTAATGGTGGACGTTGGAGTACCCTAGATTAGTCTAGCACAAAAAACTGAACAACTAGATTCAGAAGAGAAATTTGAGAAGTCATTGCAAACAAGTTCAGTTGGTTGAATAGAATACAAACACAACACATAGGCAACAAAAACATTAGTGAGTTGAGCTACTAATTTTTTTGACAATAACAAATAGGTATCAACAGAAATCTGGAGTTGGGTTGATTCGGTGGGTTGTTGGACTATTGGCTACAGAGGATGACGATGTGGATAATGTAGAATGAAGATATGCCCCTGATTATTTGCATCTAGATGAGTAAATCCCTTGCAGACAGAATACCCTCGCGTGTGTGCAAATGAGAGAGTGTGGCCACTATGACAACTCTGAGAGTGACGGCTGACGAGGGAGAATAGGAGAAAAATGTGAGAGTGATACCCTAAACTAGGGTTTCATAAGAATAACATTTAATTTTTTAACAAAATAATAATATTATATTATTTATTTAATTTGAAATAATATTAATTTAAACAGGCCAGCCTATCAGTGTAACACCCCGAGTTCAGTCAGGTGAAACCCGATCTGTGAATTTCACTGACAGTATATTTATTATGATCAGAAGACCTAATTTTGACTCGTGAACGAAAAACTTAAGGTTTTTATTTAATTTACTGTGATTTTGGTTATTTTGAAATATTTCACTAAAAAGTGAAATATTATATTTTATCCGGGCGTCATATTGAGCCAAGGGAAGCAACGGTGCGGTACGGGATTTCCGGGAGCCGCTAACGGATAATACCATTGAGTCATGCATGAGTCACCCATGTGAAAGCATTAATGGTGCACATGGCATCATGATGACAAACTATGTGGAAATTGCATTTAGGTCCTTATACATTTGGAATTTTGCAAACTAGTCCTTCAAAATAATTGCAATTTGATCCTTCAAGAAGCCACCTCATTTCCTTTTGCTCCCTTGCATTGTGCGCAGCCCACGCCCTATAAAACACCATTTCATGTTTCCTTTTGTTCCTATTTCACTTTGTTTCGTAAAGTCATAAGAACATAAGCTTCCATCTTTGATTTTTGCTTGGATTCATCATTTCACTTGTTTTCCTTTGATATTCAAGAGGTAAACTCTTAATACATGATTATCTATGTCTTCTTCTTCATTAAATTCATGAGTTTCATGTCTTGTTCATCCATGTTCATTTCTTTAAATTCCTAGATCTAGAAACTTTGGAATTCTCTTGAAAATCACAGAAAAATCCTAAAAATGTGAAACCAATTTCTATGTTTCTATTTTCATCCCTATAATCATTATCCAAGAGATTGTTGGAAACAAAATTTTCCTCACCATGTATCTTGTCAAGGCCAAACCTATGCCATGTGGGTGTAGGATAGTTTCGTTCATTTTTCTTGAAAGTAATCTTGTATCGAATCTATTCACCATGTATCTATGTTGAATCCAAGTTCTTGTATCAAACTAAAATCTCTTTCTCTATTTTGTGCCTTGGCCGAATTTGATTATAGGGAGGATTGAAATATTTGGTTTCAATTCTTTGTGGTAAATCATTGATTCTATGCCTTAAGTTGCTTAAGGATCATAAATCCCTAAGTTGGAAAATTTTTACCTTTCCTAACTTAGAATTTTAGAAGAGGCCGAACCCTAACCCTCTTGAGTTAAGTGTGTTGTTGTTTGATTTTGATTTATTTTGGTTGCAATTCGTTATGAAGGAATCGATCGGGTTGGTGACGACGGAGGAAACCGGATCAAATCGGGGAGATCTGTATGTTTATTTGGGTTTGTTAGTTATGGTATTTTATCTGTGCTTCTCTTCTGCTTTTAATTGATTATATGTTGTTAATTAACTATCTGCAGTCATATATTATAGTGTTGTGATGCATGATCTGCCTGGGTTAATTATTATAATGATGTTGTTGGATGTTGTTTGAGAAGCTTGTGGTGGCGGTGCTCAACTAATTAAGCGAGGTAAAAGCTTTAAGAAGATATACGGAGAATATTCAATGTTTAACTTAGAGATATGGGAGTATATTTTGTCTAAATAATTATTTGAGAAAAATAAGAATTTTTTGAAAATAGTATTATTTTAATGATTTATTAGTGTAAAAGCAATTTATGAGTCACAATGAGGGTGTAACTTAGTGAAATTATTTTTGTCTTGCTAATTTTTACGTAAGAAATTCTGTAATATTATAAAAAGTTATTTTATGAAAATAATAATTGCAAATAACTTAATTATGATTTTAGAAAATTATTTAAGGGGAAAAGGCTAAGAGTTGGCTAAAATGACTTTAAAAATGTTTAACGACGACAATTTGGAATAGTATCAACGACTTCTAAAACGGCAGTGCGTGTTTTAAACTAAGTTTGAGCCTCAAGTGACTCTTTTATTGGAACATGAAGTTTTCAGAAAAAATTTAGTCCAGATCTCATTCAATGTCGAGTGTAAAACTCATTTACACTGACAATGCATAAAAATTAAACTCTTTAGTTATTGATTTCGGTACTTATTTACAATAAGCGGCTTTCCCATGATTGTATATCATGAAAATAAAATTAAATTAAATCCTCTCTTTGCACTTATAGCCAACTCAATCAACCTTTTCCCTAGCTGACAACATACATGCATAACTTTCAATTCAAAAATTGAGAAAAAAATTGACAAATGATCTTATCGTGAAACTATAAATAAATAGAAAATTAAATATATATTTATATATATATATATATATATATATATATATATATATAAATAAGAAGATTTTTCTCATAATTTATTGATAATAGTAGAGATTTTGTCGTATATAAATATTATTTTCATTACAGATTTACCAAGATAAATACTTTTCTTCTATTGTATCACGAAAAAAAAAAATTCAATCCTATCACTATGCAAGTACTACAAAATTTGACAATGTACATATTTGCATTTAATCTTTTTTATTTGCATTAACTACAACTCAATAAATATCTACTGCAATATTGAGAATAACCAATATGTATAGTTGTATACACATAACCTGCAATATTAAAAATTCTTAAATATTGAGATTAATCCTAATGTCTATAAATAAACAATTCACTCCCTCGTTTCCTCTCCTTGCTGCGCCAGCCCTTCCCCCCATCACACTTAATCATTTTCTTCATCTTCTTCTTCTCTTCACTTTTATTTCTCCAAGAACACCAAGAACACCATATTGGATTTGTGAAGAACTTCATCAATTCTTGCCATTTCTTCAAGCTTCAAGAGGTAAAACCTCTTCTCCTTAATCATCTAAGTCTTCTCCTTCATTTAATTTCTAATATCAAGCCATGATCATCAAGTTTTCATAAATTCTCATTCCTAGATCTAGAACTTCAAATAATTCTAGAAAATTTTAGAAAAATACTTTTAATGTGAAATCAATTTCTATGATCTTGTGATGTCTTTTACTTTCATTATCCAAGAGCATGTAATCAAAAACATTTTCCTTCCCTATTTTCTTTAAGTGACCGAATCTCACCCAAAGGAGGTTTTGATGATTTTGTTTTCATTTTTGAAATCTAATGCTTGATTTGAGCTCTCTAGTACCTATATGATCTAAATCCAAGAGCTTGAATCCAACTAAATTTCCTAGCCTATTTTTCTAATATGGGCTGAAACCCTAAGCTTTGGTATTAGAGGATTTTGTTTCAATTCTTTTAGTTATGATCATTGGTTTGATAATTATAAATGCTTAAGGATCATTGATCTAAGAGTTTGTGAAGTTTTGAAATCCCTAGCTTTATTTTGGGTTGTCATAGCCGGACCTAGCCTTTTTGTGGTTAAGGATGAATTTTGTTTGATTAATTCATTCTTATGTTGATTGGTTGAAAGTTGATTTAATAACCATAGTGTCGTGACGAGGAGCGGAAAGTTCGTGTTTTCGGAGATAAGCTCAGGTGGGGGAAGAATCAACCTATCGTCAGAATCGATAAGTAGTAGATTATATGATAATTGTGTAGAGCTACCTAAACCCCACCAGTAGTCGAGTAACATTTTGAAATATGTATTTTTATTTTAATAACGAAGAGATATAAACAACAACAATAACGATTTGTCCAGATATCATTCAATGTCAGTGTAAATTTTTACACTAACAATGCTTAAAAATTAAACTCTTTAATTATTGATTTCGGTACCTATTTACCATAAGCGGCTTTCCCATGATTGTATATCATGAAAATAAAATTAAATTCAATCCTCTCTATGCACTTATAGCCAACTCAATCAACATTTTCCCTAGCTAACAACATACATGCATAACTTTCAATTCAAAAATTGAGAAAAAGGGGACAAAGCATCTTAACGGGAAACTATAAAGAACTAGAAAATTATATATATATATATAAATATATATATATATATATATATATATATATATATATATAAAAGGAGATTTTTCTCAAAATTTATTGATAAAAGTAGAGATTTTGTCATATATAAATATTATTCTCAGTACAAATTTACCATGATAAATACTTTTCCTCTATTGTATCACGAAAAAAAATTCAATCCTATCTCTCTGCAACTACTACATTGACAATGAACATATTTGCATTTAATCTTTTTTATTTGCATTAACTGCAAGTCAATAAATATCTACTGCAATATTGAGAATATCCAATATGTATAGTTGTATACTCATAATGTAACACCCTACTTTTTATTTTCCGGTTTTTATTTTTTTAGTAAAAATATTTTACGTTGTATTAACCGCTAGAAAGGAATTTATTTATATTTTTATCTGAGTTCATGGAGATTGATTTTTATGAAATAAAAATCATATTCATACTCTATCTCAGGGTAGAAGCTTACGAGAAAAATTTGGCTTGAGAATTCAGACAGAACCCGGTCTGCATTATCACTGACAGTATAATTTTACTGAGCAGAAAACCTAATTTTGACTCATGAACAAAACAAAGTATATTTTTATCATGTTTCCAACAAGATAGGCTATTTTAAAAAATTTCGTAAACAAAATAAGATATTCGACGACGTTCGGGCATTTTTTAGTTAATCGTGTAATCGACGGGGCCGGGAATGGATGGAAATATCTAGATATTTAGTGAAAATATCTAGATATTTAGTGAAAATATCTAGATATTTATTTGAAAATATCTAGATATATATATAAGAGTTTGTGAAGTTTTAAAATCCCTAGCCTTATTTTGGGTTGTCATAGCCGAACCTAGCCTTTTGGTGGTTAAGGATGAATTTTGTTTGATTAATTCATTCTTATGTTGATAGGTTGAAGGTTGATTTAGTAACCGTAGTGTTGTGACAAGGAGCGGAAAGTTCGTGTTTTCGGAGATAAGCTCAGGTAGGGGAAAGAATCAACCTATCGTCGGAATCGATAAGTAGTAGATTATATGATAATTGTGTAGGGTGACCTAAACCCTACTAGTAGTCGAGTAATCGACAAGACCAAAATCCCATTGGAAACCTTTTCTGTTAAACCAATGGTGATTCGGGGATTGTAGGTTTATTGACGTTTGAATGATTTTATCTTATCTGAGGTTGATTGAATTTATGATTATTATTGAATTGCTTATGTGATATATTGTGGTGTTGGAATATTTTCTGATGTTATGTTATGCATGATCTGCCTGGTTGTTAATATTGTGCTTAGTGGATTCTAAGCAAAGACAAATATGTTGTTCGAGAGATAGTTGTTTGTTGTGGGTGTGAGAATAATGATGACTCAGAGGTGCCTAACCTAGATGATGTATTTTAATGCGGTATGCTGACCTAGAATATGTGTTGAGTTCTAGTGGAAGGTTAAGGCACTAGGATGTTGTTAAAATGGGTTGGTGAGATTCACATGTATTGGTAATATAATACACAAGGTCGATGTTGTTGTTCACAACCGTGTATTGGTAATATAATACACGAGGTCAAAAGTTCTCGCTAGACCGTTCCACCTTAGAAATAGGTTGTGTAGCTATAGTGTCATTGAATTTCATTGAGCACCTCCTGGACTGGATGGGGTGTGCACCAGGAGCATCATGCAGCTATAGTGTCATGCTTAGCATCAACGTTGTCACCATGGGAGAGAATGTACACCGGGAATTTGGAACCTGTCACTTGAACAATTGACTGACATTTCTCGAGAGGAATGCATGATAGAAATCAGTGGTGGCCACGTCAGTATGAAAGTCTAGTTGTATGAGTTTGGGGTAGAAGATGATACATTAAATTGAGGATGCTTTGTTAGTTAGGTGTTGGATGATGTTATGTCTGTGACAATTACTGTATAATTTACTATTACTCTTTTCCACTTTTTGATGATAGAACTGCTTCTTATCCCCTATATCTTTCTGTGTGTTGTATTATGTCTTTTTATGGGATCGTACTAGAAGACCCTATGAATGAGCTTGATGCTGAGGCATTGGATGGAACTCAGTATGAACTGGATGCAAGAAGACGAGATGTGGTTTTCAGCAATGTAGTTTAGTGTCTAGAGCCAGTGAGTCATATAAGACGTTTTGTTTCCGCTATTAATTGTTGTTTTAAGATGCCTGCTAGGGATCCTACTAAGTCTTGGAAATGAAATGGATAAGCATGTGTGTAATTATTTATTATAATGTTGTTGTGTATTAATTTTGCAGAAGTTATATGATTAGTATACAAGTTTTAATTTTTACGTGTTTCGGAATACACGTTTAACGTTAAGAGGGCGATTAAATAATTAATTAATAAGGTTTTAATTTAATTACACAAAGAGGCACAACGGGGTGTCTCACATAACCTTCAAATTAAAAATTGAGAAAAAGGCAAAAGAATTGAATGCATAGTAAACAAAATCAATGCTCTCTGACCGTTACAAAGAAAAACAAAGCAAAAAAATTAAAAGAGGTGATTTAAAAAATAGAGAAAATTAGTAGCATTTTTAATTCATAAAACAGCCTGAAAGAGAAAAAGAAAAATGTGAAAGATCCACTTTTCCTTCTCATTTTATTTTTCCAAAAGATCAAGGTTTTTAAAATTAAAGGATTTTCAGAAATTTTGAAATTGAAACTAAACGTCTAAGACTGACAACCAGCTACAAGTGTGAAGGAAGTATGCAAGAATATAAGGAAAAACGCTTGTAAGTTCTTGTTTCCATCCCCGGAAAAAAAGGGTGGTGGCCTTGGAAAAAGAGATCACACTGATATTGGAATAAAAGAGCATCTCACACTCTTC
>JAUPTC010001572.1:0-23326 GCA_030762895.1 Sophora flavescens
AAAATAGGGTTTTGTGTCAGAATTAGGGTTTTGGGTCAAAATTAGGACTCTGGGTGATAATTTGGGTTGGGGGTCAAAATTTCGGTTTTCGGTCAAAATTAGGGTTTCCGGTATGAATTAGGGTTTTGGGTCAAAATCGGATTTTGGGTCAAATTTAGGGTTTAGGGTCAAAAATAGGTTTTTGGGTCAAATTTAGGGTCTTGGGTCAAAAGTAGGGTTCGTATTAGGGTTTTGGGTCTATATTAGGGTTCTGGGTCAAAATTAGCGCTATGGGTTATTTAGGGTCAAAATGTCGGTTTTGGGTCAAAATTAGGGTTTGGGGTTTCATTTAGGGTTTTGAGCAAAGAATTGGGTTTTGGGACAAAAATAGGGTTAGAATTAGGGTTTTGGGTCTATATTAGGGTTTTGGGTCAAAATTAAGGTGTCGCGTTTTGAGTTAAAAAAAAGGTTTTGGGACAAAAATAGGGTTAGAATTATGGTTTTTGTGTCTAAATTAGGTTTTGGGTCAAAATTAGGGTTACGGGTCAAATTTAGGGTTTTGGGTTAATTTTATGGTTTAGGTTCAAAATTTAGGGGTTTGGGTTAAAAGTAGGGTTCATATTAGGGTTTTGGGTCAAAATTAGGGCTTTGGGTTATTTTGGGTCAAAATGTCGGTTTTGGGTCAAAATTAGGGTTTTGGGTCAAAATTAGGGTTTATGGTTTCATTTAGGGTTTTGAGTAAAGAATTGGGTTTTGGGACAAAAATAGGGTTAGTATTAGGGTTTTGGGTCTAAATTAGGGTTTTGGGTCAAAATTAAGGTGTCGCGTTTTGAGTTAAAAAAAGGGTTTGGGGACAAAAATAGGGTTAGAATTAGGGTTTTTGTGTCTAAATTAGGTTTTGGGGTCAAAATTAGGGTTATGGGTCAAATTTTGGGTTCTGGGTTAATTTTAGGGTTTAGGGTCAAAATTTAGGGGTTTGGATTAAAATTAGAGTTCTGGGATAAATTTAGGGTTTTGGGACAAAAATTGGGTTAGAATTAGGGTTTTGGTTCAAATTTAGGGTTTAGGATCAAAACTAGGGTTTAGGGCTAAAAGTAGGGTTTAGGCTTTGAATTAGGATTTTGGGTTTAAAATAGGGTTTTGTGTCAGAATTAGGGTTTTCGGTCAAAATTAGGACTCTGGGTTATAATTTGGGGTTAGGGTCAAAATTTCGGTTTTCGGTCAAAATTAGGGTTTCGGGTATGAAATAGGGTTTTGGGTCAAAATCGGATTTTGGGTCAAATTTAGGGTTTAGGGTCAAAAATAGGGTTAGAATTAAGTTTTTGCGTTAAAATTAGGGTTTAGGGTCAAAAATAGGGTTCTGGGTCAAATTTAGTGTCTTGGGTCAAAAGTAGGGTTCGTATTAGGGTTTTGGGTCTATATAAGGGTTCTGGGTCAAAATTAGCGCTTTGGGTTATTTTGGGTCAAAATGTCGGTTTTGGGTCAAAATTAGGGTTTAGGGTTTCATTTAGGGTTTTTAGTAAAGAATTGGGTTTTGGGACAAAAATAGGGTTAGAATTAGGGTTTTGGGTCTAAATTAGGGTTTTGGGTCAAAATTAAGGTGTCGCGTTTTGAGTTAAAAAAAAGGTTTTGGGCAAAAATAGGGTTAGAATTAGGTTTTTTGTGTCTAAATTAGGTTTTGGGTCAAAATTAGGGTTCTGGGTTAATTTTAGGGTTTAGGGTCAAAATGGTTTGGATTAAAATTAAGGTTCTGGGTTAAATTTAGGGTTTTAGGACAAAAATTGGGTTAGAATTAGGGTTTTGGTTCAAATTTAGGGTTTAGGATCAAAACTAGGGTTTAGGGCTAAAATTAGGGTTTAGGCTTTGAATCAGGATTTTGGGTTTAAAATAGAGTTTTGTGTCAGAATTAGGGTTTTCGGTCAAAATTAGGACTCTGGGTTATAATTTGGGTTTGGGGTCAAAATTTCGGTTTTCGGTCAAAATTAGGGTTTCGGGTTTGCATAAGGGTTATGGGTCAAAATCGGGTTTTAGGTCAAATTTAGGGTTTAGGGTCAAAAATAGGGTTAGAATTAAGTTTTTGCGTTAAAATTAGGGTTTAAGGTCAAAAATAGGGTTTTGGGTTAAATTTAGTGTCTTGGGTCAAAAGTAGGGTTCGTATTAGGGTTTTGGGTCTATATTAGGGTTCTGGGTCAAAATTAGCGCTTTGGGTTATTTAGGGTCAAAATTTCGGTTTTGGGTCAAAATTAGGGTTTAGGGTTTCATTTAGGGTTTTGAGTAAAGAATTGGGTTTTGGGAGAAAAATAGGGTTATAATTAGGGTTTTGGGTCTATATTAGGGTTTTGGGTCAAAATTAGGGTTATGGGTCAAATTTAGGGTTCTGGGTTAATTTTAGGGTTTAGGGTCAAAATTTAGGGGTTAGGGTTAAAAGTAGGGATCATATTAGGGTTTTGGGTCAAAATTAGGGCTTTGGGTTATTTTGGGTCAAAATGTCGGTTTTGGGTCAAAATTAGGGTTTTGGGTCAAAATTAGGGTTTATGGTTTCATTTAGGGTTTTGAGTAAAGAATTGGGTTTTGGGACAAAAATAGGGTTAGTATTAGGGTTTTGGGTCTAAATTAGGGTTTTGGGTCAAAATTAAGGTGTCGCGTTTTGAGTTAAAAAAGGGTTTGGGGACAAAAATAGGGTTAGAATTAGGGTTTTTGTGTCTAA
Organism: Sophora flavescens; assembly: GCA_030762895.1. NCBI lineage: Eukaryota > Viridiplantae > Streptophyta > Magnoliopsida > Fabales > Fabaceae > Sophora > Sophora flavescens. The sequence continues at coordinate 2,687 of JAUPTC010001572.1, forward strand.
ATTAGGTTTTGGGGTCAAAATTAGGGTTATGTGTCAAATTTAGGGTTCTGGGTTAATTTTAGGGTTTTGGGTCAAAATTTAGGGGTTTGGATTAAAATTAGGGTTCTGGGTTAAATTTAGGGTTTTGGGACAAAAATAGGGTTAGAATTAGGGTTTTGGTTCAAATTTAGGGTTTAGGATCTAAACTAGGGTTTAGGGCTAATGTTAGGGTTTAGGCTTTGAATTAGGATTTTGGGTTTAAAATAGGGTTGTGTCAGAATTAGGGTTTTGGGTCAAAATTTGGACTCTGGGTTATAATTTGGGTTGGGGGTCAAAATTTCGGTTTTCGGTCAAAATTAGGGTTTCGGGTATGAATTAGGGTTTTGGGTCAAAATCGGATTTTCGGTCAAATTTAGGGTTTAGGGTCAAAAATAGGGTTTTGGGTCAAATTTAGGGTCTTGGGTCAAAAGTAGGGTTCGTATTAGGGTTTTGGGTCTATATTAGGGTTCTGGGTCAAAATTAGCGCTATGGGTTATTTAGGGTCAAAATGTCGGTTTTGGGTCAAAATTAGGGTTTAGGGTTTCATTTAGGGTTTTGAGTAAAGAATTGGGTTTTGGGACAAAAATAGGGTTAGAATTAGGGTTTTGGGTCTATATTAGGGTTTTGGGTCAAAATTAAGGTGTCGCGTTTTGAGTTAAAAAAAAAGGTTTTGGGACAAAAATAGGGTTAGAAATAGGGTTTTTGTGTCTAAATTAGGTTTTGGGTCAAAATTAGGGTTATGGGTCAAATTTTGGGTTCTGGGTTAATTTTAGGGTTTAGGGTCAAAATTTAGGGGTTAGGGTTAAAAGTAGGGTTCATATTAGGGTTTTGGGTCAAAATTAGGGCTTTGGGTTATTTTGGGTCAAAATGTCGGTTTTGGGTCAAAATTAGGGTTTTGGGCCAAAATTAGGGTTTATGGTTTCATTTAGGGTTTGGAGTAAAGAATTGGGTTTTGGGACAAAAATAGGGTTAGTATTAGGGTTTTGGGTCTAAATTAGGGTTTTGGGTCAAAATTAAGGTGTCGCGTTTTGAGTTAAAAAAGGGTTTGGGGACAAAAATAGGGTTAGAATTAGGGTTTTTGTGTCTAAATTAGGTTTTGGGGTCAAAATTAGGGTTATGGGTCAAATTTTGGGTTCTGGGTTAATTTTAGGGTTTAGGGTCAAAATTTAGGGGTTTGGATTAAAATTAGAGTTCTGGGATAAATTTAGGGTTTTGGGACAAAAATTGGGTTAGAATTAGGGTTTTGGTTCAAATTTAGGGTTTAGGATCAAAACTAGGGTTTAGGGCTAAAAGTAGGGTTTTGGCTTTGAATTAGGATTTTGGGTTTAAAATAGGGTTTTGTGTCAGAATTAGGGTTTTCGGTCAAAATTAGGACTCTGGGTTATAATTTGGGGTTGGGGTCAATATTTCGGTTTTCGGTCAAAATTAGGGTTTCGGGTATGAAATAGGGTTTTGGGTCAAAATCGGATTTTGGGTCAAATTTAGGGTTTAGGGTCAAAAATAGGGTTAGAATTAAGTTTTTGCGTTAAAATTAGGGTTTAGGGTCAAAAATAGGGTTCTGGGTCAAATTTAGTGTCTTGGGTCAAAAGTAGGGTTCGTATTAGGGTTTTGGGTCTATATTAGGGTTCTGGGTCAAAATTAGCGCTTTGGGTTATTTTGGATCAAAATGTCGGTTTTGGGTCAAAATTAGGGTTTAGGGTTTCATTTAGGGTTTTTAGTAAAGAATTGGGTTTTGGGACAAAAATAGGGTTAGAATTAGGGTTTTGGGTCTAAATTAGGGTTTTGGGTCAAAATTAAGGTGTCGCGTTTTGAGTTAAAAAAAGGTTTTGGGCAAAAATAGGGTTAGAATTAGGTTTTTTGTGTCTAAATTAGGTTTTGGGTCAAAATTAGGGTTCTGGGTTAATTTTACGGTTTAGGGTCAAAATGGTTTGGATTAAAATTAAGGTTCTGGGTTAAATTTAGGGTTTTGGGACAAAAATTGGGTTAGAATTAGGGTTTTGGTTCAAATTTAGGGTTTAGGATCAAAACTAGTGTTTAGCGCTAAAATTAGGGTTTAGGCTTTGAATCAGGATTTTGGGTTTAAAATAGGGTTATGTGTCAGAATTAGGGTTTTCGGTCAAAATTAGGACTCTGGGTTATAATTTGGGTTTGGGGTCAAAATTTCGGTTTTCGGTCAAAATTAGGGTTTCGGGTATGAATTAGGGTTTTGGGTCAAAATCGGATTTTGGGTCAAATTTAGGGTTTAGGGTCAAAAATAGGGTTAGAATTAAGTTTTTGCGTTAAAATTAGGGTTTAGGGTCAAAAATAGGGTTCTGGGTCAAATTTAGGGTCTTGGGTTAAAAGTAGGGTTCGTATTAGGGTTTTGGGTCTATATTAGGGTTCTGGGTCAAAATTTGGGTTTTGGGTCAAAATTAAGGTGTCGCGTTTTGAGTTAAAAATGGGTTTTGGGACAAAAATAGGGTTTGAATTAGGGTTTTTGTGTCGAAATTAGGTTTTGGGGTCAAAATTAGGGTTCTGGGTCAAATTTAGGGTTCTGGGTTAATTTTAGGGTTTAGGGTCAAAATTTAGGGGTTTGGGTTAAAAGTAGGGTTCATATTAGGGTTTTGGGTCAAAATTAGGGCTTTGGGTTATTTTGGGTCAAAATGTCGGTTTTGGGTCAAAATTAGGGTTTTGGGTCAAAATTAGGGTTTATGGTTTCATTTAGGGTTTTGAGTAAAGAATTGGGTTTTGGGACAAAAATAGGGTTAGTATTAGGGTTTTGGGTCAAAATTAAGGTGTCGCGTTTTGAGTTAAAAAAAAGGTTTTGGGCAAAAATAGGGTTAGAATTAGGGTTTTTGTGTCTAAATTAGGTTTTGGGTCAAAATTAGGGTTATGGGTCAAATTTAGGGTTCTGGGTTAATTTTAGGGTTTTGGGTCAAAATTTAGGGGTTTGGTTTAAAATTAGGGTTCTGGGTTAAATTTTGGGTTTTGGGACAAAAATAGGGTTAGAATTAGGGTTTTGGTTCAAATTTAGGGCTTAGGGTCAAAACTAGGGATTAGCGTTAAAATTAGGGTTTGGCCTTTGAATCAGGATTTTGGGTTTAAAATATGGTTTTGTGTCAGAATTAGGGTTTTGGGTCAAAATTAGGACTCTGGGTTATAATTTGGGTTTGGGGTCAAAATTTCGGTTTTCGGTGAAAATTAGGGTTTCGGGTTTGAATTAGGGTTTTGGGTCAAAATCGGGTTTTGGTCAAATTTAGGGTTTTGGGTCAAAAATAGGGTTAGAATTAAGTTTTTGCGTTAAAATTAGGGTTTAGGGTCAAAAATAGGGTTAGAATTAAGTTTTTGCGTTAAAATTAGGGTTTAGGGTAAAAAATAGGGTTTGTGTCAAATTTAGGGTCTTGGGTTAAAAGTAGGGTTCGTATTAGGGTTTTGGGTCAAAATTAGGGTTTTGGGTCAAAATTAGGGCTTTGAATTATTTTGGGTCAAAATGTCGGTTTTGGGTCAAAATTAGGGTTTAAGGTTTTGGGACAAAAATAGGGTTAGAATTAGGGTTTTTGTGACTAAATTAGGTTTTGGGTCAAAATTAGGGTTATGGGTCAAATTTTGGGTTCTGGGTTAATTTTAGGGTTTAGGGTCAAAATTTAGGGGTTAGGGTTAAAAGTAGGGTTCATATTAGGGTTTTGGGTCAAAATTAGGGCTTTGGGTTATTTTGGGTCAAAATTAGGGTTTTGGGTCAAAATTAGGGTTTATGGTTTCATTTAGGGTTTTGAGTAAAGAATTGGGTTTTGGGACAAAAATAGGGTTAGTATTAGGGTTTTGGGTCTAAATTAGGGTTTTGGGCCAAAATTAAGGTGTCGCGTTTTGAGTTAAAAAAGGGTTTGGGGACAAAAATATGGATAGAATTAGGTTTTTGTGTCTAAATTAGGTTTTGGGGTCAAAATTAGGGTTATGGGTCAAATTTTGGGTTCCGAGTTAATTTTAGGGTTTAGGGTCAAAATTTAGGGGTTTGGATTAAAATTAGGGTTCTGGGTTAAATTTATGGTTTTGGGACAAAAATAGGGTTAGAATTAGGGTTTTGGTTCAAATTTAGGGTTTAGGGTCAAAACTAGGGTTTAGGGTTAAAATTAGGGTTTAGGCTTTGAATCAGGATTTTGGGTTTAAAATAGGGTTTTGTGTCAGAAATAGGGTTTTGGGTCAAAATTAGGACTCTGGGTTATAATTTGGGTTTGGGGTCAAAATTTCGGTTTTCGTTCAAAATTAGGGTTTCGGGTTTGCATTAGGGTTTTGGGTCAAAATCGGGTTTTGGGTCAAATTTAGGGTTTAGGGTCAAAAATAGGGTTAGAATTAAGTTTTAGCGTTAATATTAGAGTTTAGTGTTAAAAATAGGGTTCTGGGTCAAATTTAGGGTCTTGGGTTAAAAGTAGGGTTCTTATTAGGGTTTTAGGTCTATATTAGGGTTCTGGGTCAAAATTAGGGCTTTGGGTTATTTTGGGTCAAAATGTCGGTTTTGGGTCAAAATTAGGGTTTAGGGTTTCATTTAGGGTTTTGAGTAAAGAATTGGGTTTTGGGACAAAAATAGGGTTAGTATTAGGGTTTTGGGTCTAAATTAGGGTTTTGGGTCAAAATTAAGGTGTCGCGTTTTGAGTTAAAAAAAAGATTTGGGGCAAAAATAGGGTTAGAATTAGGGTTTTTGTGTCTAAATTAGGTTTTGGGTCAAAATTAGGGTTATGGGTCAAATTTAGGGTTCTGGGTTAATTTTAGGGTTTTGGGTCAAAATTTAGGGGTTTGGATTAAAATTAGGGTTCTGGGTTAAATTTTGGGTCTTGGGACAAAAATAGGGTTAGAATTAGGGTTTTGGTTCAAATTTAGGGCTTAGGGTCAAAACTAGGGTTTAGCGTTAAAATTAGGGTATGGGCTTTGAATCAGGATTTTGGGTTTAAAATAGGGTTTTGTGTCGAATTAGGGTTTTCGGTCAAAATTAGGACTCTGGGTTATAATTTGGGTTTGGGGTCAAAATTTCGGTTTTCGGTCAAAATTAGGGTTTCGGGTTTGAATTAGGGTTTTGGGTCAAACTCGGGTTTTGGGTCAAATTTAGGGTTTAGGGTCAAAAATAGTGTTCTGGGTCAAAATTAGCGCTTTGGGTTATTTTGGGTCAAAATGTCGGTTTTGGGTCAAAATTAGGGTTTAGGGTTTCATTTAGTGTTTTTAGTAAAGAATTGGGTTTTGGGACAAAAATGGGGTTAGAATTAGGGTTTTGGGTCTAAATTAGGGTTTTGGGTCTAAATTTGGGTTTTGGGTCAAAATTAAGGTGTCGCGTTTTGAGTTAAAAAAAGGTTTTGGGCAAAAATAGGGTTAGAATTAGGGTTTTTGTGTCTAAATTAGGTTTTGGGTCAAAATTAGGGTTATGGGTCAAATTTAGGGTTCTGGGTTAATTTTAGGGTTTAGGGTCAAAATTTAGGGGTTTGGATTAAAATTAGGGTTCTGGGTTAAATTTATGGTTTTGGGACAAAAATAGGGTTAGAATTAGGGTTTTGGTTCAAATTTAGGGTTTAGGGTCAAAACTAGGGTTTAGGGTTAAAATTAGGGTTTAGGCTTTGAATCAGGATTTTGGGTTTAAAATAGGGTTTTGTGTCAGAATTAGGGTTTTGGGTCAAAATTAGGACTCTGGGTTATAATTTGGGTTGGGGGTCAAAATTTCGGTTTTCGGTCAAAATTAGGGTTTCGGGTATGAATTAGGGTTTTGGGTCAAAATCGGATTTTGGGTCAAATTTAGGGTTTAGGGTCAAAAATAGGGTTTAGGGTCAAATTTAGGGCCTTGGGTCAAAAGTAGGGTTCATATTAGGGTTTTGGGTCTATATTAGGGTTCTGGGTCAAAATTAGCGCTACGGGTAATTTAGGGTCAAAATGTCGGTTTTGGGTCAAAATTAGGGTTTAGGGTTTTGAGTAAAGAATTGGGTTTTGGGACAAAAATAGGGTTAGAATTAGGGTTTTGGGTCTATATTAGGGTTTTGTGTCAAAATTAAGGTGTCGGGTTTTGAGTTAAAAAAAAGGTTTTGGGACAAAAATAGGGTTAGAATTAGGGTTTTTGTGTCTAAATTAGGTTTTGGGTCAAAATTAGGGTTATGGGTCAAATTTAGGGTTCTGGGTTAATTTTAGGGTTTAGGGTCAAAATTTAGGGGTTAGGGTTAAAAGTAGGGTTCATATTAGGGTTTTGGGTCAAAATTAGGGCTTTGGGTTATTTTGGGTCAAAATGTCGGTTTTGGGTCAAAATTAGGGTTTATGGTTTCATTTAGGGTTTTGAGTAAAGAATTGGGTTTTGGGACTAAAATAGGGTTAGTATTAGGGTTTTGGGTCTAAATTAGGGTTTTGGGTCAAAATTAAGGTGTCGCGTTTTGAGTTAAAAAAGGGTTTGGGGACAAAAATAGGGTTAGAATTAGGGTTTTTGTGTCTAAATTAGGTTTTGGGGTCAAAATTAGGGTTATGGGTCAAATTTTGGGTTCTGGGTTAATTTTAGGGTTTAGGGTCAAAATTTAGGGGTTTGGATTAAAATTAGGGTTCTGGGTTAAATTTTGGGTTTTGTGACAAAAATAGGGTTAGAATTAGGGTTTTGGTTCAAATTTAGGGCTTAGGGTCAAAACTAGGGTTTAGCGTTAAAATTAGGGATTGGGCTTTGAATCAGGATTTTGGGTTTAAAATAGGGTTTTGTGTCAGAATTAGGGTTTTGGGTCAAAATTAGGACTCTGGGTTATAATTTGGGTTTGGGGTCAAAATTTCGGTTTTCGGTCAAAATTAGGGTTTCGTGTTTGAATTAGGGTTTTGGGTCAAAATCGGGTTTTGGGTCAAATTTAGGGTTTAGGGTCAAATTTAGGGTTTAGGGTCAAAAATAGGGTTAGAATTAAATTTTTGCGTTAAAATTAGGGTTTAGGGTCAAAAATAGGGTTTTGGGTCAAATTTAGGTTCTTGGGTCAAAAGAAGGGTTCGTATTAGGGTTTTGGGTCTATATTAGGGTTCTGGGTCAAAATTAGCGCTTTGGGTTATTTAGGGTCAAAATGTCGGTTTTGGGTCAAAATTAGGGTTTAGGGTTTCATTTAGGGTTTTGAGTAAAGAATTGGGTTTTGGGAGAAAAATGGGGTTAAAATTAGGGTTTTGGCTCTATATTAGGGTGTCGCGTTTTGAGTTAAAAAAAAGGTTTTGGGACAAAAATAGGGTTAGAATTAGGGTTTTTGAGTCTAAATTAGGTTTTGGGTCAAAATTAGGGTTACGGGTCAAATTTAGGTTCTGGGTTAATTTTAGGGTTTAGGGTCAAAATTTAGGGGTTTGGGTTAAAAGTAGGGTTCATATTAGGGTTTTGGGTCAAAATTAGGGCTTTGGGTTATTTTGGGTCAAAATGTCGGTTTTGGGTCAAAATTAGGGTTTTGGGTCAAAATTAGGGTTTATGGTTTCATTTAGGGTATCGAGTAAAGAATTGGGTATTGGGACTAAAATAGGGTTAGTATTAGGGTTTTGGGTCTAAATTAGGGTTTTGGGTCAAAATTAAGGTGTCGCGTTTTGAGTTAAAAAAGGGTTTGGGGACAAAAATAGGGTTAGAATTAGGGTTTTTGTGTCTGAATTAGGTTTTGGGGTCAAAATTAGGGTTATGTGTCAAATTTAGGGTTCTGGGTTAATTTTAGGGTTTTGGGTCAAAATTTAGGGGTTTGGATTAAAATTAGGGTTCTGGGTTAAATTTAGGGTTTTGGGACAAAAATAGGGTTAGAATTAGGGTTTTGGTTCAAATTTAGGGCTTAGGGTCAAAACTAGGGTTTAGCGTTAAAATTAGGGTTTAGGCTTTGAATCAGGATTTTGGGTTTAAAATAGGGTTTTGTGTCAGAATTAGGGTTTTGGGTCAAAATTAGGACTCTGGGTTATAATTTGGGTTGGGGGTCAAAATTTCGGTTTTCGGTCAAAATTAGGGTTTCGTGTTGGAATTAGGGTTTTGGGTCAAAATCGGGTTTTGGGTCAAATTTAGGGTTTAGGGTCAAATTTAGGGTTTAGGGTCAAAAATAGGGTTAGAATTAAATTTTTGCGTTAAAATTTGGGTTTAGGGTCAAAAATAGGGTTTTGGGTCAAATTTAGGTTCTTGGGTCAAAAGAAGGGTTCGTATTAGGGTTTTGGGTCTATATTAGGGTTCTGGGTCAAAATTAGCGCTTTGGGTTACTTAGGGTCAAAATGTCGGTTTTGGGTCAAAATTAGGGTTTAGGGTTTCAGTTAGGGTTTTGAGTAAAGAATTGGGTTTTGGGACAAAAATAGGGTTAGAATTAGGGTTTTGGGTCTATATTAGGGTTTTGGGTCAAAATTAAGGTGTCGCGTTTTGAGTTAAAAAAATGGTTTTGGGACAAAAATAGGGTTAGAATTAGGGTTTTTGTGACTAAATTAGGTTTTGGGTCAAAATTAGGGTTATGGGTCAAATTTTGGGTTCTGGGTTAATTTTAGGGTTTAGGGTCAAAATTTAGGGGTTAGGGTTAAAAGTAGGGTTCATATTAGGGTTTTGTGTCAAAATTAGGGCTTTGGGTTATTTTGGGTCAAAATTAGGGATTTGGGTCAAAATTAGGGTTTATGGTTTCATTTAGGGTTTTGAGTAAAGAATTGGGTTTTGGGACAAAAATAGGGTTAGTATTAGGGTTTTGGGTCTAAATTAGGGTTTTGGGTCAAAATTAAGGTGTCGCGTTTTGAGTTAAAAAAAAGGTTTTGGGCAAAAATAGGGTTAGAATTATGGTTTTTGTGTCTAAATTAGGTTTTGGGTCAAAATTAGGGTTATGGGTCAAATTTATGGTTCTGGGTTAATTTTAGGGATTTGGGTCAAAATTTAGGGGTTTGGTTTAAAATTAGGGTTCTGGGTTAAATTTTGGGTTTTGGGACAAAAATAGGGTTAGAATTAGGGTTTTGGTTCAAATTTAGGGCTTAGGGTCAAAACTAGGGATTAGCGTTAAAATTAGGGTTTGGGCTTTGAATCAGGATTTTGGGTTTAAAATAGGGTTTTGTGTCAGAATTAGGGTTTTGGGTCAAAATTAGGACTCTGGGTTATAATTTGGGTTTGGGGTCAAAATTTCGGTTTTCGGTCAAAATTAGGGTTTCGGGTTTGAATTAGGGTTTTGGGTCAAAATCGGGTTTTGGGTCAAATTTAGGGTTTAGGGTCAAAAATAGGGTTAGAATTAAGTTTTTGCGTTAAAATTAGGGTTTAGGGTAAAAAATAGGGTTCTGGGTCAAATTTAGGGTCTTGGGTTAAAAGTAGGGTTCATATTAGGGTTTTGGGTCTAAATTAGGGTTTTGGGTCAAAATTAGGGCTTTGGATTATTGTGGGTCAAAATGTCGGTTTTGGGTCAAAATTAGGGTTTAGGGTTTCATTTAGGGTTGAGTTAAGAATTGGGTTTTGGGACAAAAATAGGGTTAGAATTAGGGTTTTGGGTCTAAATTTGGGTTTTGGGTCAAAATTAGGGTTTTGGGTCAAAATTAAGGTGTCGCGTTTTGAGTTAAATATTGGTTTTGGGACAAAAATAGGGTTTGAATTAGGGTTTTTGTGTCTATATTAGGTTTTGGGGTCAAAATTAGGGTTATGGGTCAAATTTAGGGTTCTGGGTTAATTTTAGGGTTTAGGGTCAAAATTTAGGGGTTTGGATTGAAATTAGGGTTCTCGGTTAAATTTAGGGTTTTGGGACAAAAATAGGGTTAGAATTAGGGTTTTGGTTCAAATTTAGGGTTTAGGATCAAAACTAGGGTTTAGGGTTAAAATTAGGGTTTAGGCTTTGAATTAGGATTTTGGGTTTAAAATAGGGTTTTGTGTCAGAATTACGGTTTTGGGTCAAAATTATGACTCTGGGTTATAATTTGGGTTTGGGGTCAAAATTTCGGTTTTCGGTCAAAATTAGGGTTTCGGGTATGAATTAGGGTTTTGGGTCAAAATCGGATTTTGGGTCAAATTTAGGGTTTAGGGACAAAAATAGGGTTAGAATTAAGTTTTTGTGTTAAAATTAGGGTTTAGGGTCAAAAATAGGGTTTTGGGTCAAATTTAGGTTCTTGGGTCAAAAGTAGGGTTTGTATTAGGGTCTTGGGACTATATTAGGGTTCTGGGTCAAAATTAGCGCTTTGGGTTATTTAGGGTCAAAATGTCGGTTTTGGGTCAAAATTAGGGTTTATGGTTTCATTTAGGGTTTTGAGTAAAGAATTGGGTTTTGGGACAAAAATAGGGTTAGTATTAGGGTTTTGGGTCTAAATTAGGGTTTTGGGTCAAAATTAAGGTGTCGCGTTTTGAGTTAAAAAAAGATTTGGGGCAAAAATAGGGTTAGAATTAGGGTTTTTGTGTCTAAATTAGGTTTTGGGTCAAAATTAGGGTTATGGGTCAAATTTAGGGTTCTGGGGTTAATTTTAGGGTTTTGGGTCAAAATTTAGGGGTTAGGGTTAAAAGTAGGGTTCATATTAGGGTTTTGTGTCAAAATTAGGGCTTTGGGTTATTTTGGGTCAAAATTAGGGATTTGGGTCAAAGTTAGGGTTTATGGTTTCATTTAGGGTTTTGAGTAAAGAATTGGGTTTTGGGACAAAAATAGGGTTAGTATTAGGGTTTTGGGTCTAAATTAGGGTTTTGGATCAAAATTAAGGTGTCGCGTTTTGAGTTAAAAAAAAGGTTTTGGGCAAAAATAGGGTTAGAATTATGGTTTTTGTGTCTAAATTAGGTTTTGGGTCAAAATTAGGGTTATGGGTCAAATTTAGGGTTCTGGGTTAATTTTAGGGTTTTGGGTCAAAATTTAGGGGTTTGGTTTAAAATTAGGGTTCTGGGTTAAATTTTGGGTTTTGGGACAAAAATAGGGTTAGAATTAGGGTTTTGGTTCAAATTTAGGGCTTAGGGTCAAAACTAGGGATTAGCGTTAAAATTAGGGTTTGGGCTTTGAATCAGGATTTTGGGTTTAAAATAGGGTTTTGTGTCAGAATTAGGGTTTTGGGTCAAATTTAGGGTTATAATTTGGGTTTGGGGTCAAAATTTGGGTTTTCGGTCAAAATTAGGGTTTGGGTTTGAATTAGGGTTTTGGGTCAAAATCGGGTTTTGGGTCAAATTTAGGGTTTAGGGTCAAAAATAGGGTTAGAATTAAGTTTTTGCGTTAAAATTAGGGTTTAGGGTAAAAAATAGGGTTCTGGGTCAAATTTAGGGTCTTGGGTTAAAAGTAGGGTTCATATTAGGGTTTTGGGTCTAAATTAGGGTTTTGGGTCAAAATTAGGGCTTTGGATTATTGTGGGTCAAAATGTCGGTTTTGGGTCAAAATTAGGGTTTAGGGTTTCATTTAGGGTTGAGTTAAGAATTGGGTTTTGGGACAAAAATAGGGTTAGAATTAGGGTTTTGGGTCTAAATTGTTTGGGTCAAAATTAGGGTTTTGGGTCAAAATTAAGGTGTCTTTTGAGTTAAATATTGGTTTTGGGACAAAAATAGGGTTTGAATTAGGGTTTTTGTGTCTATATTAGGTTTTGGGGTCAAAATTAGGGTTATGGGTCAAATTTAGGGTTCTGGGTTAATTTTAGGGTTTAGGGTCAAAATTTAGGGGTTTGGATTGAAATTAGGGTTCTCGGTTAAATTTAGGGTTTTGGGACAAAAATAGGGTTAGAATTAGGGTTTTGGTTCAAATTTAGGGTTTAGGATCAAAACTAGGGTTTAGGGTTAAAATTAGGGTTTAGGCTTTGAATTAGGATTTTGGGTTTAAAATAGGGTTTTGTGTCGAATTAGGGTTTTGGGTCAAAATTAGCGGGTTATAATTTGGGTTTGGGGTCAAAATTTGTTTTGGTCAAAATTAGGGGGGGTATGAATTAGGGTTTTGGGTCAAAATCGGATTTTGGGTCAAATTTAGGGTTTAGGGACAAAAATAGGTTAGAATTAAGTTTTGTGTTAAAATTAGGGTTTAGGGTCAAAAATAGGGTTTTGGGTCAAATTTAGGTTCTTGGGTCAAAAGTAGGGTTTGTATTAGGGTCTTGGGACTATATTAGGGTTGGGTCAAAATTAGCGCTTTGGGTTATTTAGGGTCAAAATGTCGGTTTTGGGTCAAAATTAGGGTTTAGGGTTTCAATTAGGGTTTTGAGTAAAGAATTGGGTTTTGGGACAAAAATAGGTTTAGAATTAGGGTTTTGGGTCTAAATTACGGTTTTGGGTCAAAATTAAGGTGTCGGGTTTTAAGTTAAAAAAGGGTTTGGGGACAAAAATAGGGTTAGAATTAGGGTTTTTGTGTCTATAAATTAGGTTTTGGGTCAAAATTAGGGTTAAGGGTAAAATTGATGGTTTGGGGTTAATTTTAGGGTTTTGGTGAAAAATTTAGGGGTTTTGGTTAAAATTAGGGTTCTGGGTTAAATTTAGGGTTTTCGGACAAAAATAGGGTTAGAATTAGGGTTTTGGTTCAAATTTAGGGCTTAGGGTCAAAACTAGGGATTAGCGTTAAAATTAGGGTTTGGGCTTTGAATCAGGATTTTGGGTTTAAAATAGGGTTTTGTGTCGAATTAGGGTTTTGGGTCAAAATTAGGACTCCGGGTTATAATTTGGGTTTTGGGTCAAAATTTCGGTTTCTGGTCAAAATTAGGGTTTCGGGTTTTAATTAGGGTTTTGGGTCAAAATCGGGTTTTGGGTCAAATTTAGGGTTTAGGGTCAAAAATAGGGTTAGAATTAAGTTTTGCGTTAAAATTAGGGTTTAGGGTTAAAATTAGAATTAAGTTTTTGCGTTAAAATTAGGGTTTAGGGTAAAAAATAGGGTTAGGTCAAATTTAGGGTCTTGGGTTAAAAGTAGGGTTCATATTAGGGTTTTGGGTCTAAATTAGGGTTTTGGGTCAAAATTAGGGCTTTGGATTATTGTGGGTCAAAATGTCGGTTTTGGGTCAAAATTAGGGTTTAGGGGTTTCATTTAGGGTTGAGTTAAGAATTGGGTTTTGGGACAAAAATAGGGTTAGAATTAGGGTTTTGGGTCTAAATTTGGGTTTTGGGTAAAATTAGGGTTTGGTCTTGGTCAAAATTAAGGTGTCGGTTTTGAGTTAAAAATTGGTTTTGGGACAAAAATAGGGTTTGAATTAGGGTTTTGTGTCTAAATTAGGTTTTGGGGTCAAAATTAGGGTTTTGGGTCAAATTTAGGGTGGTTAATTTTAGGGTTTAGGGTCAAAATTTAGGGGTTTTGATTGAAATTAGGGTTCTTTGTTAAATTTAGGTTTTTGGTACATAAATTGGTTTAGTATTAGTGTTTTTTTACAAATTTAGGTTTTAGGATCAAAACTAGGGTTTAGGGTTAAATTTAGGGTTTAGGCTTTGAATTAGGATTTTGGGTTTAAAATAGGGTTTTGTGTCGAATCAGGTTTTGGGTCAAAATTAGGACTCGGGTTATAATTTGGGTTTGGGGTCAAAATTTGGTTTCGGTCAAAATTAGGGTTTGTATGAATTAGGGTTTTGGGTCAAAATCGATTTTGGGTCAAATTTAGGTTTAGGGTCAAAAATAGGGTTAGAATTAAGTTTTTGTGTTAAAATTAGGGTTTAGGGTCAAAAATAGGGTTTTGGGTCAAAATTAGGTTCTTGGGGGTTTGTATTAGGGTCTTGGGACTATATTAGGCAAAATTAGTGGTTATTTGGTCAAAAGTTTTGGGTCAAAATTAGGGTTTATGGATTCATTTAGGGTTTTGAGTAAAGAATTGGGTTTTGGGACAAAAATAGGGTTAGTATTAGGGTTTTGGGTCTAAATTAGGGTTTTGGGTCTAAATTAAGGTGTCGCGTTTTGAGTTAAAAAAAGGTTTTGGGCAAAAATAGGGTTAGAATTAGGGTTTTTGTGTCTAAATTAGGTTTTGGGTCAAAATTAGGGTTATGGGTCAAATTTAGGGTTCTGGGGTTAATTTTAGGGTTTTGGGTCAAAATTTAGGGGTTTGGATTGAAATTAGGGTTCTGGGTTAAATTTAGGGTTTTCGGACAAAAATAGGGTTAGAATTAGGGTTTTGGTTCAAATTTAGGGCTTAGGGTCAAAACTAGGGATTAGCGTTAAAATTAGGGTTTGGGCTTTGAATCAGGATTTTGGGTTTAAAATAGGGTTTTGTGTCAGAATTAGGGTTTTGGGTCAAAATTAGGACTCTGGGTTATAATTTGGGTTTGGGGTCAAAATTTCGGTTTTCGGTCAAAATTAGGGTTTCGGGTTTGAATTAGGGTTTTGGGTCAAAATCGGGTTTTGGGTCAAATTTAGGGTTTAGGGTCAAAAATAGGGTTAGAATTAAGTTTTTGCGTTAAAATTAGGGTTTAGGGTTAAAATTAGAATTAAGTTTTTGCGTTAAAATTAGGGTTTAGGGTAAAAAATAGGGTTCTGGGTCAAATTTAGGGTCTTGGGTTAAAAGTAGGGTTCATATTAGGGTTTTGGGTCTAAATTAGGGTTTTGGGTCAAAATTAGGGCTTTGGATTATTGTGGGTCAAAATGTCGGTTTTGGGTCAAAATTAGGGTTTAGGGTTTCATTTAGGGTTGAGTTAAGAATTGGGTTTTGGGACAAAAATAGGGTTAGAATTAGGGTTTTGGGTCTAAATTTGGGTTTTGGGTCAAAATTAGGGTTTTGGGTCAAAATTAGGGTGTTGGGTCAAAATTAGGGTTTTGGGTCAAAATTAGGGTTTATGGTTTCATTTAGGGTTTTGAGTAAAGAATTGGGTTTTGGGACAAAAATAGGGTTAGTATTAGGGTTTTGGGTCTAAATTAAGGTTTTGGGTCAAAATTAAGGTGTCGCGTTTTGAGTTAAAAAAGGGTTTGGGGACAAAAATAGGGTTAGAATTAGGGTTTTTGTGTCTAAATTAGGTTTTGGGGTCAAAATTAGGGTTATGGGTCAAATTTTGGGTTCTGGGTTAATTTTAGGGTTTAGGGTCAAAATTTAGGGGTTTGGATTAAAATTAGGGTTTGGGTTAAATTTAGGGTTTTGGGACAAAAATAGGGTTAGAATTAGGGTTTTGTTTCAAATTTAGGGTTTAGGATCAAAACTAGGGTTTAGGGTTAAAATTAGGGTTTAGGCTTTGAATTAGGATTTTGGGTTTAAAATAGGGTTTTGTGTCAGAATTAGGGTTTTGTGTCAAAATTAGGACTCTGGGTTATAATTTGGGTTTGGGGTCAAAATTTCGGTTTTCGATCAAAATTAGGGTTTCGGGTATGAATTAGGGTTTTGGGTCAAAATCGGATTTTGGGTCAAATTTAGGGTTTAGGGTCAAAAATAGGGTTAGAATTAAGTTTTTGCTTTAAAATTAGGGTTTTGGGTCAAAAATAGGGTTTTGGGTCAAATTTAGGGTCTTGGGTCAAAAGTAGGGTTCGTATTAGGGTTTTGGGTCTATGTTAAGGTTCTGGGTCAAAATTAGCGCTTTGGGTTATTTAGGGTCAAAATGTCGGTTTTGGGTCAAAATTAGGGTTTAGGGTTTCATTTAGGGTTTTGAGTAAAGAATTGGGTTTTGGGACAAAAATAGGGTTAGAATTAGGGTTTTGGGTCTATATTAGGGTTTTGGGTCAAAATTAAGGTGTCGCGTTTTGAGTTAAAAAAAAGGTTTTGGGACAAAAATAGGGTTAGAATTAGGGTTTTTGTGTCTAAATTAGGTTTTGGGTCAAAATTAGGGTTATGGGTCAAATTTAGGGTTCTGGGTTAATTTTAGGGTTTAGGGTCAAAATTTAGGGGTTAGGGTTAAAAGTAGGGCTCATATTAGGGTTTTGGGTCAAAATTAGGGCTTTGGGTTATTTTGGGTCAAAATGTCGGTTTTGGGTCAAAATTAGGGTTTATGGTTTCATTTAGGGTTTTGAGTAAAGAATTGGGTTTTGGGACAAAAATAGGGTTAGTATTAGGGTTTTGGGTCTAAATTAGGGTTTTGGGTCAAAATTAAGGTGTCGCGTTTTGAGTTAAAAAAAGATTTGGGGCAAAAATAGGGTTAGAATTAGGGTTTTTGTGTCTAAATTAGGTTTTGGGTCAAAATTAGGGTTATGGGTCAAATTTAGGGTTCTGGGGTTAATTTTAGGGTTTTGGGTCAAAATTTAGGGGTTTGGATTGAAATTAGGGTTCTGGGTTAAATTTAGGGTTTTGGGACAAAAATAGGGTTAGAATTAGGGTTTTGGTTCAAATTTAGGGCTTAGGGTCAAAACTAGGGATTAGCGTTAAAATTAGGGTTTGGGCTTTGAATCAGGATTTTGGGTTTAAAATAGGGTTTTGTGTCAGAATTAGGGTTTTGGGTCAAAATTAGGACTCTGGGTTATAATTTGGGTTTGGGGTCAAAATTTCGGTTTTCGGTCAAAATTAGGGTTTCGGGTTTGAATTAGGGTTTTGGGTCAAAATCGGGTTTTGGGTCAAATTTAGGGTTTAGGGTCAAAAATAGGGTTAGAATTAAGTTTTTGCGTTAAAATTAGGGTTTAGGGTTAAAATTAGAATTAAGTTTTTGCGTTAAAATTAGGGTTTAGGGTAAAAAATAGGGTTCTGGGTCAAATTTAGGGTCTTGGGTTAAAAGTAGGGTTCATATTAGGGTTTTGGGTCAAAATTAGGGTTTTGGGTCAAAATTAGGGCTTTGGATTATTGTGGGTCAAAATGTCGGTTTTGGGTCAAAATTAGGGTTTAGGGTTTCATTTAGGGTTGAGTTAAGAATTGGGTTTTGGGACAAAAATAGGGTTAGAATTAGGGTTTTGGGTCTAAATTTGGGTTTTGGGTCAAAATTAGGGTTTTGGGTCAAAATTAGGGTGTTGGGTCAAAATTAGGGTTTTGGGTCAAAATTAGGGTTTATGGTTTCATTTAGGGTTTTGAGTAAAGAATTGGGTTTTGGGACAAAAATAGGGTTAGTATTAGGGTTTTGGGTCTAAATTAAGGTTTTGGGTCAAAATTAAGGTGTCGCGTTTTGAGTTAAAAAAGGGTTTGGGGACAAAAATAGGGTTAGAATTAGGGTTTTTGTGTCTAAATTAGGTTTTGGGGTCAAAATTAGGGTTATGGGTCAAATTTTGGGTTCTGGGTTAATTTTAGGGTTTAGGGTCAAAATTTAGGGGTTTGGATTAAAATTAGGGTTTGGGTTAAATTTAGGGTTTTGGGACAAAAATAGGGTTAGAATTAGGGTTTTGGTTCAAATTTAGGGTTTAGGATCAAAACTAGGGTTTAGGGTTAAAATTAGGGTTTAGGCTTTGAATTAGGATTTTGGGTTTAAAATAGGGTTTTGTGTCAGAATTAGGGTTTTGGGTCAAAATTAGGACTCTGGGTTATAATTTGGGTTTGGGGTCAAAATTTCGGGTTTTCGGTCAAAATTAGGGTTTCGGGTATGAATTAGGGTTTTGGGTCAAAATCGGATTTTGGGTCAAATTTAGGGTTTAGGGTCAAAAATAGGGTTAGAATTAAGTTTTTGCTTTAAAATTAGGGTTTAGGGTCAAAAATAGGGTTTTGGGTCAAATTTAGGGTCTTGGGTCAAAAGTAGGGTTCGTATTAGGGTTTTGGGTCTATATTAAGGTTCTGGGTCAAAATTAGCGCTTTGGGTTATTTAGGGTCAAAATGTCGGTTTTGGGTCAAAATTAGGGTTTAGGGTTTCATTTAGGGTTTTGGGTAAAGAATTGGGTTTTGGGACAAAAATTGGGTTAGAATTAGGGTTTTGGGTCTATATTAGGGTTTTGGGTCAAAATTAAGGTGTCGCGTTTTGAGTTAAAAAAAGATTTGGGGCAAAAATAGGGTTAGAATTAGGGTTTTTGTGTCTAAATTAGGTTTTGAGTCAAAATTAGGGTTATGGGTCAAATTTAGGGTTCTGGGGTTAATTTTAGGGTTTTGGGTCAAAATTTAGGGGTTTGGATTGAAATTAGGGTTCTGGGTTAAATTTAGGGTTTTCGGACAAAAATAGGGTTAGAATTAGGGTTTTGGTTCAAATTTAGGGCTTAGGGTCAAAACTAGGGATTAGCGTTAAAATTAGGGTTTGGGCTTTGAATCAGGATTTTGGGTTTAAAATAGGGTTTTGTGTCAGAATTAGGGTTTTGGGTCAAAATTAGGACTCTGGGTTATAATTTGGGTTTGGGGTCAAAATTTCGGTTTTCGGTCAAAATTAGGGTTTCTGGTTTGAATTAGGGTTTTGGGTCAAAATCGGGTTTTGGGTCAAATTTAGGGTTTAGGGTCAAAAATAGGGTTAGAATTAAGTTTTTGCGTTAAAATTAGGGTTTAGGGTTAAAATTAGAATTAAGTTTTTGCGTTAAAATTAGGGTTTAGGGTAAAAAATAGGGTTCTGGGTCAAATTTAGGGTCTTGGGTTAAAAGTAGGGTTCATATTAGGGTTTTGGGTCTAAATTAGGGTTTTGGGTCAAAATTAGGGCTTTGGATTATTGTGGGTCAAAATGTCGGTTTTGGGTCAAAATTAGGGTTTAGGGTTTCATTTAGGGTTGAGTTAAGAATTGGGTTTTGGGACAAAAATAGGGTTAGAATTAGGGTTTTGGGTCTAAATTTGGGTTTTGGGTCAAAATTAGGGTTTTGGGCAAAATTAAGGTGTCGCGTTTTGAGTTAAAAATGGGTTTTGGGACAAAAATAGGGTTTGAATTAGGGTTTTTGTGTCTATATTAGGTTTTGGGGTCAAAATTAGGGTTATGGGTCAAATTTAGGGTTCTGGGTTAATTTTAGGGTTTAGGGTCAAAATTTAGGGGTTTGGATTGAAATTAGGGTTCTCGGTTAAATTTAGGGTTTTGGGACAAAAATAGGGTTAGAATTAGGGTTTTGGTTCAAATTTAGGGTTTAGGATCAAAACTAGGGTTTAGGGTTAAAATTAGGGTTTAGGCTTTGAATTAGGATTTTGGGTTTAAAATAGGGTTTTGTGTCAGAATTACGGTTTTGGGTCAAAATTAGGACTCAGGTTATAATTTGGGTTTGGGGTCAAAATTTCGGTTTTCGGTCAAAATTAGGGTTTCCGGTATGAATTAGGGTTTTGGGTCAAAATCGGATTTTGGGTCAAATTTAGGGTTTAGGGACAAAAATAGGGTTAGAATTAAGTTTTTGCGTTAAAATTAGGGTTTACGGTCAAAAATAGGGTTTTGGGTCAAATTTAGTGTCTTGGGTCAAAAGTAGGGTTCGTATTAGGGTTTTGGGTCTATATTAGGGTTCTGGGTCAAAATTAGCGCTATGGGTTATTTAGGGTCAAAATGTCGGTTTTGGGTCAAAATTAGGGTTTAGGATTTCATTTAGGGTTTTGAGTAAAGAATTGGGTTTTGGGACAAAAATAGGGTTAGAATTAGGGTTTTGGGTCTATATTAGGGTTTTGGGTCAAAATTAAGGTGTCGCGTTTTGAGTTAAAAAAAAGGTTTTGGGACAAAAATAGGGTTAGAATTAGGGTTTTTGTGACTAAATTAGGTTTTGGGTCAAAATTAGGGTTATGGGTCAAATTTTGGGTTCTGGGTTAATTTTAGGGTTTAGGGTCAAAATTTAGGGGTTAGGGTTAAAAGTAGGGTTCATATTAGGGTTTTGGGTCAAAATTAGGGTGTTGGGTCAAAATTAGGGTTTTGGGTCAAAATTAGGGTTTATGGTTTCATTTACGGTTTTGAGTAAAGAATTGGGTTTTGGGACAAAAATAGGGTTAGTATTAGGGTTTTGGGTCTAAATTAAGGTTTTGGGTCAAAATTAAGGTGTCGCGTTTTGAGTTAAAAAAGGGTTTGGGGACAAAAATAGGGTTAGAATTAGGGTTTTTGTGTCTAAATTAGGTTTTGGGGTCAAAATTAGGGTTATGGGTCAAATTTTGGGTTCTGGGTTAATTTTAGGGTTTAGGGTCAAAATTTAGGGGTTTGGATGAAAATTAGGGTTTGGGTTAAATTTAGGGTTTTGGGACAAAAATAGGGTTAGAATTAGGGTTTTGGTTCAAATTTAGGGTTTAGGATCAAAACTAGGGTTTAGGGTTAAAATTAGGGTTTAGGCTTTGAATTAGGATTTTGGGTTTAAAATAGGGTTTTGTGTCAGAATTAGGGTTTTGGGTCAAAATTAGGACTCTGGGTTATAATTTGGGTTTGGGGTCAAAATTTCGGTTTTCGGTCAAAATTAGGGTTTCGGGTATGAATTAGGGTTTTGGGTCAAAATCGGATTTTGTGTCAAATTTAGGGTTTAGGGTCAAAAATAGGGTTAGAATTAAGTTTTTGCTTTAAAATTAGGGTTTAGGGTCAAAAATAGGGTTTTGGGTCAAATTTAGGGTCTTGGGTCAAAAGTAGGGTTCGTATTAGGGTTTTGGGTCTATATTAAGGTTCTGGGTCAAAATTAGCGCCTTGGGTTGTTTAGGGTCAAAATGTCGGTTTTGGGTCAAAATTAGGGTTTAGGGTTTCATTTAGGGTTTTGAGTAAAGAATTGGGTTTTGGGACAAAAATAGGGTTAGAATTAGGGTTTTGGGTCTATATTAGGGTTTTGGGTCAAAATTAAGGTGTCGCGTTTTGAGTTAAAAAAAAGGTTTTGGGACAAAAATAGGGTTAGAATTAGGGTTTTTGTGTCTAAATTAGGTTTTGGGTCAAAATTATGGTTATGGGTCAAATTTAGGGTTCTGGGTTAATTTTAGGGTTTAGGGTCAAAATTTAGGGGTTAGGGTTAAAAGTAGGGCTCATATTAGGGTTTTGGGTCAAAATTAGGGCTTTGGGTTATTTTGGGTCAAAATGTCGGTTTTGGGTCAAAATTAGGGTTTATGGTT
>JAUPTC010001573.1:0-23286 GCA_030762895.1 Sophora flavescens
TGCGTCAGTTCTTTAAACAACGGCGTTAAAAGTGAGCCCTTCAACTTGATTCTTTTAACCGTAGTAAAAGGTGATTGATTTTTAGTGAGCCACTTTTAACGTCGAGTTCTTTAAACAAGCGGCGTTAAAAGTGAACTGCTAACTTCAGTTCTTTAAAAGTGAAGTAAAGGTGATTGATTTTTTGTGAGCCACTTTTAACGTCAGTTCTTTAAAACGCGGCGTTAAAAGTGAACCTAACAGTTCTTTTAACAAGCGAAGTAAAAGGTGATTGATTTTTAGTGAGCCACTTTTAGCGTCAGTTCTTTAAACAAGCGGCGTTAAAAGTGAACCCCTAACCGAGTTCTTTTAACAAGCAAAAAGGTGATTGATTTTTGTGAGCCACTTTCAGCGTCGAGTTCTTTAAAACGGCGTTAAAAGTGAACTCTAACCAGTTCTTTTAACAAGCTGAAGTAAAGGTGATTGATTTTCTAGTGAGCCCACTTTCAGTCAGTTCTTTAAACAAGCGGCGTTAAAGTGAAACCTAACATTCTTTTAACAACGAAGTAAAAGGTGATTGATTTTCTAGTGAGCCACTTTTAACGTCGATTCTTTAAACAAGCGGCGTTAAAAGTGAACCTTTTAACCGATTCTTTTAACAACTGAAGTAAAGGTGATTGATTTTTAGTGAGCCACTTTTAACGTCAGTTCTTTAAACAAAGCGTTAAAAGTGAACCTTTAACCCATTCTTTTAACAAGCTGAAGTAAAAGGTGATTGATTTTTAGTGAGCCACTTTTAACGTCGGTTCTTTAAACAAGCGGCGTTAAAAGTGAACCTTTAACCAGTTCTTTTAACAACGAAGTAAAAGGTGATTGATTTTTAGTGAGCCACTTTTGCGTCAGTTCTTTAAACAACGGCGTTAAAAGTGAACCTTTAACCGATTCTTTTAACAAGCGAAGTAAAAGGTGATTGATTTTCTAGTGAGCCACTTTCGCGTCGATTCTTTAAACAAGCGGCGTTAAAAGTGAACCTCTAACCAGTTCTTTTAACAAGCGAAGTAAAGGTGATTGATTTTTTGTGAGCCACTTTTAACGTCAGTTCTTTAAACAACGGCGTTAAAAGTGAACCTTTTAACCAGTTCTTTTAACAACCGAAGTAAAGGTGATTGATTTTTAGTGAGCCACTTTCAACGTCAATTCTTTAAACAAGCGGCGTTAAAGTGAACTTTTAACAGTTCTTTTAACAAGCGAAGTAAAGGTGATTGATTTTTAGTGAGCCACTTTTAACGTCAGTTCTTTAAACAAGCGGCGTTAAAAGTGAACCTTTAACCAGTTCTTTTAACAAGCTGAAGTAAAAGGTGATTGATTTTCTAGTGAGCCACTTTTAGCGTCAGTTCTTTAAACAAGCGGCGTTAAAAGTGAACCTTTAACCAGTTCTTTTAACAACTGAAGTAAAGGTGATTGATTTTCTAGTGAGCCACTTTTAACGTAGTTCTTTAAACAAGCGGCGTTAAAAGTGAACCTTTAACTTGATTCTTTTAACAACTGAAGTAAAAGGTGATTGATTTTTTAGTGAGCCACTTTTAACGTCAGTTCTTTAAACAAGCGGCGTTAAAAGTGAACCTTTAACCAGTTCTTTTAACAACCGAAGTAAAAGGTGATTGATTTTTTGTGAGCCACTTTTAACGTCATTCTTTAAACAACGGCGTTAAAAGTGAACCTCTAACTGAGTTCTTTTAACAAGTGAAGTAAAGGTGATTGATTTTTAGTGAGCCACTTTTAACGTCGGTTCTTTAAACAACGGCGTTAAAAGTGAACCTCTAACCAGTTCTTTTAACACCGAAGTAAAAGGTGATTGATTTTTAGTGAGCCATTTTAGCGTCAGTTCTTTAAACAAGGGCGTTAAAAGTGAACCTCTTAACCAGTTCTTTTAACAAGCTGAAGTAAAAGGTGATTGATTTTTAGTGAGCCACTTTTACGTCAGTTCTTTAAACAACGGCGTTAAAAGTGAACCTCTAACCAGTTCTTTTAACAACTGAAGTAAAAGGTGATTGATTTTTTAGTGAGCCACTTTTGCGTCAGTTCTTTAAACAAGCGGCGTTAAAAGTGAACTTTAACTTAGTTCTTTTAAGCTGATAAAAGGTGATTGATTTTTAGTGAGCCACTTTTAGCGTCAGTTCTTTAAACAAGCGGCGTTAAAAGTGAACCTTTAACCAGTTCTTTTAACAAGCTGAAAAAAGGTGATTGATTTTTAGTGAGCCACTTTTAACGTCATTCTTTAAACAACGGCGTTAAAAGTGAACCCTTAACCAGTTCTTTTAACAACGAAGTAAAAGGTGATTGATTTTTTGTGAGCCACTTTTAGCGTCAGTTCTTTAAACAAGCGGCGTTAAAAGTGAACCTTAACCAGTTCTTTTAACAACGAAGTAAAAGGTGATTGATTTTTAGTGAGCCACTTTTGCGTCAGTTCTTTAAACAAGCGGCGTTAAAAGTGAACCTTAACCAGTTCTTTTAACAAAGTAAAGGTGATTGATTTTTAGTGACCATTTCAGCGTCAGTTCTTTAAACAACGGCGTTAAAAGTGAACATTTAACCATTCTTTTAACAACTGAAGTAAAGGTGATTGATTTTCTAGTGAGCCACTTTTAACGTCGAGTTCTTTAAACAAGCGGCGTTAAAAGTGAACCTTTTAACTTGATTCTTTTAACAACTGAAGTAAAGGTGATTGATTTTTAGTGAGCCACTTTTAGCGTCAGTTCTTTAAACAAGCGGCGTTAAAAGTGAACCTTTAACCAGTTCTTTTAACAGCTGAAGTAAAGGTGATTGATTTTCTAGTGAGCCACTTTCGTCAGTTCTTTAAACAAGCGGCGTTAAAAGTGAACCTTTAACCGATTCTTTTAACAACTGAAGTAAAGGTGATTGATTTTTTGTGAGCCACTTTTAGCGTCGATTCTTTAAACAAGCCGGCGTTAAAAGTGAACCTTAACTCAGTTCTTTTAACAAGCTGAAGTAAAGGTGATTGATTTTTAGTCAGCCACTTTTAACGTCAGTTCTTTAAACAAGCGGCGTTAAAAGTGAACACTAACCGATTCTTTTAACAGCTGAAGTAAAAGGTGATTGATTTTAGTGAGCCACTTTTCGCGTCGATTCTTTAAAACAGGAACGTTAAAATGCCTTTCCGATTCTTTTAACAGTGAAGTAAAGGTGATTGATTTTAGTGACGACTTTTAACGTCGAGTTCTTTAAACAAGCGGCGTTAAAAGTGAACTTCTAACTGAGTTCTTTTAACAACTGAAGTAAAGGTGATTGATTTTTTAGTGAGCCACTTTTAACGTCAGTTCTTTAAACAAGCGGCGTTAAAAGTGAACCTTTAACTTGAGTTCTTTTAACAAGCTGAAGTAAAAGGTGATTGATTTTCTAGTGAGCCACTTTCGTCAGTTCTTTAAACAACCGGCGTTAAAAGTGAACCTTTTAATCAGTTCTTTTAACAAGCGAAGTAAAAGGTGATTGATTTTTAGTGAGCCACTTTTAGCGTCAGTTCTTTAAACAAGCGGCGTTAAAAGTGAACCTTTAACCAGTTCTTTTAACAGCTGAAGTAAAAGGTGATTGATTTTAGTGAGCCACTTTTAACGTCAGTTCTTTAAACAACCGGCGTTAAAAGTGAACCTTTAACCAGTTCTTTTAACAGCGAAGTAAAGGTGATTGATTTTTAGTGAGCCGCTTTTAGCGTCAGTTCTTTAAACAGCGGCGTTAAAGTGAACCTAACCGATTCTTTTAACAAGCGAAGTAAAAGGTGATTGATTTTTAGTGAGCCACTTTTAACGTCAGTTCTTTAAACAACGGCGTTAAAAGTGAACCCTAACCAGTTCTTTTAACATGAAGTAAAAGGTGATTGATTTTTAGTGAGCCACTTTTACGTCAGTTCTTTAAACAAGCGGCGTTAAAAGTGAACCTAACCATTCTTTTAACACGAAGTAAAGGTGATTGATTTTTAGTGACCACTTTTAACGTCATTCTTTAAACAAGCGGCGTTAAAAGTGAACTAACCAGTTCTTTTAACAACTGAAGTAAAGGTGATTAATTTTTAGTGAGCCACTTTTAGCGTCAGTTCTTTAAACAAGCGGCGTTAAAAGTGAACCTTTAACCATTCTTTTAACAACTGAAGTAAAGGTGATTGATTTTTAGTGAGCCACTTTTAACGTCAGTTCTTTAAACAACGCGTTAAAAGTGAACCTTTAACCATTCTTTTAACAACGAAGTAAAAGGTGATTGATTTTTTAGTGAGCCACTTTAACGTCAGTTCTTTAAACACGGCGTTAAAGTGAACCTTTAACCAGTTCTTTTAACAAGCGAAGTAAAGGTGATTGATTTTTAGTGAGCCACTTTTAACGTCAGTTCTTTAAACAGCGGCGTTAAAAGTGAACCAACGTTCTTTTAACAACTGAAGTAAAAGGTGATTGATTTTTAGTGAGCCACTTTTAACGTCAGTTCTTTAAACAACAGACGTTAAAAGTGAACCTTAACCATTCTTTTAACAACGAAGTAAAGGTGATTGATTTTTTAGTGAGCCACTTTTAACGTCAGTTCTTTAAACAAAGCGTTAAAGTGAACCTTTAACTCATTCTTTTAACAACTGAAGTAAAGGTGATTGATTTTTGTGAGCCACTTTTAGCGTCAGTTCTTTAAACAGGCGTTAAAAGTGAACCTAACCAGTTCTTTTAACCGAAGTAAAGGTGTTTTATTTATAGTGAGCCACTTTTAACGTCAGTTCTTTAAACAACGGCGTTAAAGTGAACCTAACCAGTTCTTTTAACACGAAGTAAAGGTGATTGATTTTTAGTGAGCCACTTTTAACGTCAGTTCTTTAAACAAGACGTTAAAAGTGAACCTTAACCATTCTTTTAACAGCTGAAGTAAAAGGTGATTGATTTTTAGTGAGCCACTTTTAACGTCAGTTCTTTAAACAACGGCGTTAAAAGTGAACCTTCCTTTACACGAAGTAAAAGGTGATTGATTTTTATTGAGCCACTTACGTCAGTTCTTTAAACAACGGCGTTAAAGTGAACTACTTCAGTTCTTTTAACAACTGAAGTAAAGGTGATTGATTTTTAGTGAGCCACTTTTAACGTCAGTTCTTTAAACAAGCGGCGTTAAAGTGAACCTTTAACGATTCTTTTAACAACGAAGTAAAGGTGATTGATTTTTGTGAGCCACTTTTAACGTCAGTTCTTTAAACAACGGCGTTAAAAGTGAACCTAACCATTCTTTTAACAAGCGAAGTAAAGGTGATTGTTTTTTTAGTGAGCCACTTTTAACGTCAGTTCTTTAAACAACGGCGTTAAAAGTGAACCTTAACTTGATTCTTTTAACAACGAAGTAAAAGGTGATTGATTTTCTAGTGAGCCACTTTTAGCGTCAGTTCTTTAAACCAGCGGCGTTAAAAGTGAACCTTAACCGATTCTTTTAACAACGAAGTAAAAGGTGATTGATTTTCTAGTGAGCCACTTTGCGTCAGTTCTTTAAACAGCGGCGTTAAAAGACCGTTCTTTTACAGTAAAGGTGATTGCTTTACATTCTTTAAACACGGCGTTAAAAGTGAACCTTTTAACCAGTTCTTTTAACAACGAAGTAAAAGGTGATTGATTTTTAGTGAGCCACTTTTAACGTCAGTTCTTTAAACAAGCGGCGTTAAAAGTGAACCTTTAACCATTCTTTTAACAACTGAAGTAAAAGGTGATTGATTTTTAGTGAGCCACTTTTAACGTCGATTCTTTAAACAAGCGTTAAAAGTGAACCACTAACCAGTTCTTTTAACAAGCGAAGTAAAAGGTGATTGATTTTCTAGTGAGCCACTTTTAGCGTCAGTTCTTTAAACAGGCGTTAAAAGTGACCTTTAACTTCAGTTCTTTTAACAAGCGAAGTAAAAGGTGATTGATTTTTAGTGAGCCACTTTTAGCGTCAGTTCTTTAAACAACGGCGTTAAAAGTGAACCTTTTAACTTCAGTTCTTTTAACAACGAAGTAAAAGGTGATTGATTTTTAGTGAGCCACTTCTAGCGTCAGTTCTTTAAACAAGCGGCGTTAAAGTGAACCTTAACTCAGTTCTTTTAACAAGCTGAAGTAAAAGGTGATTGATTTTTAGTGAGCCACTTTTAACGTCAGTTCTTTAAACAAGCGGCGTTAAAAGTGAACCTTTAACCAGTTCTTTTAACAACTGAAGTAAAAGGTGATTGATTTTTAGTGAGCCAAACGTCGAGTTCTTTAAACACCGGCGTTAAAAGTGAACCTTTAACATTCTTTTAACAGCGAAGTAAAAGGTGATTGATTTTTAGTGAGCCACTTTTAGCGTCAGTTCTTTAAACAACCGGCGTTAAAAGTGAACCTTTAACCAGTTCTTTTAACAACGAAGTAAAAGGTGATTGATTTTTAGTGAGCCACTTTTAGCGTCAGTTCTTTAAACAACGGCGTTAAAAGTGAACCTTAACCAGTTCTTTTAACACGAAGTAAAAGGTGATTGATTTTTAGTGAGCCACTTTTAACGTCAGTTCTTTAAACAAGCGGCGTTAAAAGTGAACCTTTTAACCAGTTCTTTTAACATTGAAGTAAAAGGTGATTGATTTTTAGTGAGCCACTTTTAGCGTCAGTTCTTTAAACAGGCGTTAAAAGTGAACCTTTAACCAGTTCTTTTAACCTGAAGTAAAGGTGATTGATTTTCTAGTGAGCCACTTTTAACGTCAGTTCTTTAAACAAGCGGCGTTAAAAGTGAACTTTAACCAGTTCTTTTAACAACTGAAGTAAAAGGTGATTGATTTTTAGTGAGCCACTTTTAGCGTCAGTTCTTTAAACAACGGCGTTAAAAGTGAACCTTTAACCAGTTCTTTTAACACTGAAGTAAAAGGTGATTGATTTTTAGTGAGCCACTTTTAACGTCATTCTTTAAACAACGGCGTTAAAAGTGAACCACCTAACCAGTTCTTTTAACAACTGAAGTAAAAGGTGATTGATTTTCTAGTGAGCCACTTTTAGCGTCAGTTCTTTAAACAACCGGCGTTAAAAGTGAACCTTAACCAGTTCTTTTAACAAGCTGAAGTAAAAGGTGATTGATTTTTAGTGAGCCACTTTTAACGTCAGTTCTTTAAACAAGCGGCGTTAAAAGTGAACCTTTAACTCAGTTCTTTTAACAACTGAAGTAAAAGGTGATTGATTTTTAGTGAGCCACTTTTAACGTCAGTTCTTTAAACAAGCGGCGTTAAAAGTGAACCCTTTAACCAGTTCTTTTAACAGAAGTAAAGGTGATTGATTTTTAGTGAGCCACTTTTAGCGTCAGTTCTTTAAACAAGCGGCGTTAAAAGTGAACCTTTTAACCAGTTCTTTTAACAACTGAAGTAAAAGGTGATTGATTTTTTAGTGAGCCACTTTTACGTCGAGTTCTTTAAACAACTGGCGTTAAAAGTGAACCTTAACTTCAGTTCTTTTAACAAGCGAAGTAAAAGGTGATTGATTTTCTAGTGAGCCACTTTTAACGTCAGTTCTTTAAACAAACGGCGTTAAAAGTGAACCTTTAACCAGTTCTTTTAGCTGAAGTAAAGGTGATTGATTTTCTAGTGAGCCACTTTTAGCGTCAGTTCTTTAAACAAGCGGCGTTAAAAGTGAACCTTTTAACCAGTTCTTTTAACAAGCTGAAGTAAAGGTGATTGATTTTTAGTGAGCCACTTTTAGCGCAGTTCTTTAAACAACGGCGTTAAAAGTGAACCTTCTAACCAGTTCTTTTAACAAGCTGAAGTAAAAGGTGATGGATTTTCTAGTGAGCCACTTTTAACGTCAGTTCTTTAAACAACGGCGTTAAAAGTGAACCTTTTAACCAGTTCTTTTAACAAGCGAAGTAAAAGGTGATTGATTTTCTAGTGAGCCACTTTTAACGTCGATTCTTTAAACAGCGGCGTTAAAAGTGAACCTTTTAACCAGTTCTTTTAACAAGCGAAGTAAAAGGTGATTGATTTTTAGTGAGCCACTTTTAGCGTCAGTTCTTTAAACAAGCGGCGTTAAAAGTGAACCTTTAACTCATTCTTTTAACAGCTGAAGTAAAAGGTGATTGATTTTCTAGTGAGCCACTTTTAGCGTCGAGTTCTTTAAACAAGCGGCGTTAAAAGTGAACCTTTAACTCAGTTCTTTTAACAAGCTGAAGTAAAGGTGATTGATTTTTAGTGAGCCACTTTTAACGTCAGTTCTTTAAACAAGCGGCGTTAAAAGTGAACCTTCTAACTTGATTCTTTTAACAACTGAAGTAAAAGGTGATTGATTTTTAGTGAGCCACTTTTAGCGTCAGTTCTTTAAACAAGCGGCGTTAAAAGTGAACACTAACTTCAGTTCTTTTAACAACTGAAGTAAAAGGTGATTGATTTTTAGTGAGCCACTTTTAACGTCGGTTCTTTAAACAAGCGGCGTTAAAAGTGAACCTTCTAACTTCAGTTCTTTTAACAAGCTGAAGTAAAAGGTGATTGATTTTCTAGTGAGCCACTTTTAACGTCGAGTTCTTTAAACAAGCGGCGTTAAAAGTGAACCTTTTAACCAGTTCTTTTAACAAGCGAAGTAAAAGGTGATTGATTTTTAGTGAGCCACTTTTAGCGTCGAGTTCTTTAAACAACCGGCGTTAAAAGTGAAACCTTTAACTTCAGTTCTTTTAACAACTGAAGTAAAGGTGATTGATTTTTTAGTGAGCCCACTTTTAGCGTCAGTTCTTTAAACAAGCGGCGTTAAAAGTGAACCTTTAACTTCAGTTCTTAAAACAACTGAACTAAAACGTAATTGATTTTTAGTGAGCCACTTTTAGCGTCAGTTCTTTAAACAACTGCCGGTAAAAGTGAACCTTTTAACTTCAGTTCTTTTAACAACTGAAGTAAAGGGTGATTGATTTTCTAGTGAGCCACTTTTAACGTCAGTTCTTTAAACAAGTGACATTAAAAGTGAACCTTTTAACTTCAGTTCTTTGAACAACTGAAGTGAAGGGTGATTGATTTTTTAATGAGCCACTTTTAACGTCAGTTCATTGAACAACGGCGTTAAAAGTGAACCCCTAACCAGTTCTTTTAACAAGCGAAGTAAAAGGTGATTGATTTTTAGTGAGCCACTTTTAGCGTCGAGTTCTTTAAACAATGGCGTTAAAAGTGAACCTTTAACCAGTTCTTTTAACAAGCGAAGTAAAAGGTGATTGATTTTTAGTGAGCCACTTTTAACGTCATTCTTTAAACAAGCGGCGTTAAAAGTGAACCTTTTAACTGAGTTCTTTTAACAAGCGAAGTAAAAGGTGATTGATTTTTAGTGAGCCACTTTTAACGTCGAGTTCTTTAAACAAGCGGCGTTAAAAGTGAACCTTAACCAGTTCTTTTAACAACCGAAGTAAAAGGTGATTGATTTTTTAGTGAGCCACTTTTGCGTCGAGTTCTTTAAACAAGCGGCGTTAAAAGTGAACCTTTAACTCAGTTCTTTTAACAACTGAAGTAAAAGGTGATTGATTTTTAGTGAGCCACTTTTTAGCGTCAGTTCTTTAAACAAGCGGCGTTAAAAGTGAACCTTTTAACTCAGTTCTTTTAACAACCGAAGTAAAGGTGATTGATTTTTAGTGAGCCACTTTTAACGTCAGTTCTTTAAACAAGCGGCGTTAAAAGTGAACCTTAACCAGTTCTTTTAACAAGCTGAAGTAAAGGTGATTGATTTTTAGTGAGCCACTTTTAACGTCGAGTTCTTTAAACAAGCTGGCGTTAAAAGTGAACCTTTTAACCGAGTTCTTTTAACAACTGAAGTAAAAGGTGATTGATTTTTAGTGAGCCACTTTTAGCGTCAGTTCTTTAAACAACTGGCGTTAAAAGTGAACTTTTAACCATTCTTTTAACAAGCGAAGTAAAAGGTGATTGATTTTTAGTGAGCCACTTTTAGCGTCGATTCTTTAAACAAGCGGCGTTAAAAGTGAACCACTAACTCAGTTCTTTTAACAAGCTGAAGTAAAAGGTGATTGATTTTCTAGTGAGCCACTTTAGCGTCAGTTCTTTAAACAATGGCGTTAAAAGTGAACCCTTTAACAGTTCTTTTAACTGAAGTAAAGGTGATTGATTTTTGTGAGCCACTTTTATCGATTCTTTAAACAAGCGGCGTTAAAAGTGAACCTTCTAACCATTCTTTTAACAAGCGAAGTAAAAGGTGATTGATTTTCTAGTGAGCCACTTTCAACGTCAGTTCTTTAAACCGGCGTTAAAAGTGAACCTTAACTTCAGTTCTTTTAACACTGAAGTAAAAGGTGATTGATTTTTAGTGAGCCACTTTTAACGTCAGTTCTTTAAACAAGCCCGGCGTTAAAAGTGAACCATTTAACCATTCTTTTAACAGCGAAGTAAAAGGTGATCGATTTTTAGTGAGCCACTTTTCGTCGAGTTCTTTAAACAATTGGCGTTAAAAGTGAACCTTTTAACTGATTCTTTTAACAGCTGAAGTAAAAGGTGATTGATTTTTAGTGAGCCACTTTTAGCGTCAGTTCTTTAAACAAGCGGCGTTAAAGTGAACCTTTAACTTCAGTTCTTTTAACAGCTGGTAAAGGTGATTGATTTTTAGTGAGCCACTTTTAGCGTCGAGTTCTTTAAACAAGCGGCGTTAAAAGTGAACCTAACCGAGTTCTTTTAACAACTGAAGTAAAAGGTGATTGATTTTCTAGTGAGCCACTTTTAGCGTCAGTTCTTTAAACAACGGCGTTAAAAGTGAACCACCGTTCTTTTAACAACTGAAGTAAAAGGTGATTGATTTATATAGAGACACTTTTAGCCGGTTCTTTAAACAAGCTGACGTTAAAAGTGGCTTAAACCATTCTTTTAACAGGTAAAAGGTGATGATTGTGAGCCACGGTGGTTCTAAAGAACGGTAAGAAGGGATTGATTTTACTGAGCCCTTTAACGTCGAGTTCTTTAACAGCCGGCGTTAAAAGTGAACCTTTTAACCCAGTTCTTTTAACAAGCTGAAGTAAAAGGTGATTGATTTTTAGTGAGCCACTTTCGCGTGTTCTTTAAACAATGGCGTTAAAAGTGACCTTCCAACCAGTTCTTTTACAGCCGAAGTAAAAGGGATGATTTTTTTAGTGAGCCACCTTTAGCGTCGATTCTTTAAACAAGCGACGTTAAAAGTGAACCTTTAACTCAGTTCTTTTAACAAATGAAGTAAAAGGTGATTGATTTTTTAGTGAGCCCTGCGTCGATTCTTTAAACACCGGCGTTAAAGTGAACCCTAACCAGTTCTTTTAACAAGCTGAAGTAAAAGGTATTGATGTTTAGTGAGCCACATTTAACGTCAATTCTTTAAACAACTTGCGTTAAAAGTGAACATTATAACCAGTTCTTTTAACAAGCTGAAGTAAAGGTGATTGATTTTCCAGTGAGCCACTTTTAGCGTCGAGTTCTTTAAACAGCGGCGTTAAAAGTGAACCTTCTAACCCGATTCTTTTAACAACTGAAGTAAAAGGTGATTGATTTCTAGTGACCACTTTTAACGTCAGTTCTTTAAACAAGCCGGCGTTAAAGAACCTAACCCAGTTCTTTTAACACTGAAGTAAAAGGTGATGGATTTCTAGTGAGCCACTTTTAGTCAGTTCTTTAAACAAGCGTCGTTAAAAGTGAACATTTAACTTCAGTTCTGTGGCAAGCTGAAGTAAAAGTGATCGATTTTTAGTGAGCCACTTTAGCGTCAAGTTCTTTAAACAAGCGGCGTTAAGTGAACCTTTTTAACTACATTCTTTTAACAAGCGAAGTAAAAGGTGATTGATTTTTTGTGAGCCCCACCGCATTCTTTAAACAACGGCGTTAAAAGTGAACCTTTTAACTCCATTCTTTTAACAGGAGAAGTAAAAGGTGATTGATTTCTAGTGAGTCACCCCAACGTCAGTTCTTTAAACAAGCAGCGTTAAAAGTGAACCTTTAACTCAGTTCTTTTAACAAGCTGAAGTAAAGGTGATCGATTTTTTAGTGAGCCACTTTTACGTCGAGTTCTTTAAACAACTGACGTTAAAGTGAACCTTTAACCAGTTCTTCCAACAAGCTGAAGTAAAAGGAGATTGATTTTCTAGTGAGCCACTTTAACGTCAGTTCTTTAAACACGACATTAAAAGCGAACCAGCCCAACTTCAGTTCTTTTTAGCGAGTAAAAGGTGATTGATTTTTAGTGAGCCACCTTAGATCCAGTCTTTAAACAAGTAGCGTTAAAGTGAACGACTTTTAACCAGTTCTTTTACAAGCTGAAGTAAAGGGTGGTTGATTTTTAGTAGAGGCACTTTTAACATCAGTTCTTAAACAAGCGCGTTAAAAGTGAGTCCTTTTAATTTGTTCTTTTAACAAGCTGAAGTAAAGGTGATTGATTTTTAGTGAGCGCTTTAGGTCCATTCTAAACAAGCGGCGTTAAAAGTGAACCGTGTAACCGAGTTCTTTTAACAATTGAAGTAAAAGGTGATTGATTTCTAGTGAGCCATTTAAGCGTCAATTCTTTAAACAAGCGACGTTAAAAGTTGAACTTTAACCAAGTTCTTTTAACAAGCTGAAGTAAGGGGTGATTGATTTTCTAGTGAGCCACTTCGCGTCGGTTCTTTAAACAAGCGGCGTTAAAGTGAAGCTTTAACGAGTTCCCCCAACAACCTATGAAGTAAAAGATTGATTTTTATTGAGCCAGTACTCAGCATCCCGTTCTTAAAACAGCAGTTAAAAGTGAACTGACTAACCCAGTTCTTTTAACAACTGAAGTCTAAAGGTGACCGATTTTTTAGTGATCCACTTTTTAATGAGTTCTTTAAACCAGCGGCGTTAAAAGTGAACCTTTAACCCGATTCTTTTAACAAGCTGGTAAAGGTTCCCGATTTGTCTTGAGCCACTTTTTAGCGTCGGCTCTTTTTGACAGTGAGGAGCGTTTAAAGTGATCCTCTTCAGCCCAGTTCTTTTAACAAGTTTTAGTTGAAGGTGATTAGATTTGTCGTGAGCCACTTTTAAGCGTCAGTTCTTTGAACGAAGTGCTGACACAAAAGTGAACCTTTTAACTTCAGTTCTTACTGTCTTGAAGTAAAAGGTGATTGATTTTGTAAGTGAACCAGCACCCCAACATCAGTTCAACAAGCGGCGTTAAAAGTGAACCTTTAACTCCCGTTCTTTTAACAACTGAAGTAAAGGTAATTGATTTACTGAGCCACTTTTAGCGGAGTTCTTTAAACAACTTGGTTAAAGTGAAAGTTTTAACCCATTCTTTTAACAATGATGTTAAAGGTGTTGATTTTTAGTGAGCCAAACACAAGCGTCAATATCTTTATGAGCCACTTTAACCCACGGCGTTAAAAGTCAACACGCTAACACAGTTCTTAACAGGCGAAGTAGAGGTGATTGATTTTTTATTGATAGCACTTTCGCGTCAGTTCTTGAAACACTCGGCGTTAAAAGTGAACCTTTCAACTGATTCTTTTAACAACCCAAGTAAGGGATTGATTTTCTATTGAGCCACTTTAACATCCAGTTCTTTAAACAAGCTCGTTAAAAGTGACCTAACCCGGTTCTTTTACAAGCGAAGTAAAAGGTGTTGATTTGAGGAGCCACTTTAACCGGAGTTCTTTAAACAACTTCGTTAAAAGTGAACTTTAACACCAGTTCTTTAATTAGTGAAGTCACAGGTGAGTGATTTTTAGTGAGCCACTTTCGCGTCCAGTTCTTTAAACAACTCACGTAAAAGTGAACCTTTTACCACCGGTTCTTTTAACAAGCTGGAAGTAAAGGTGATTGATTTCTAGTAATCCACCAGCGTCAGTTCTTTAAAGCGACATTAAAGTGAACCTTTTAACCGAGTTCTTTTAACAAGTGAAGTGAAAGGAGATTCATTTCTAGTGAGCCACTTTTAGCGTCAGTTCTTTAAACAAGCTGGCGTTAAAAATGAACCTTCTCCCGATTCTTTTAACTGGAAGTAAAGGTATTGAATATCGTGAGCCACTCTTAACGTCAGTTCTTTAAACAAGCGGCGTTAAAAGTGAACCTTTTAACCCCAGTTCTTTTAACAACTGAAGTAAAAGGTGATCGATTTTCTTGTGAGCCACTTTTACATCAGTTCTTTAAATAATTGTTAAAAGTGAACCTCCTAACCAGTTCTTTTAACAACTGAAGTAAAGGTGATTGATTTTTAGTGAGCCACGCGTCAGTTCTTTAAACAATGGCGAAAAGTGACCTTTTAACCAGTCTTTTAACAAGCCGAAGTAAAAGGTGATTTTTTAATGAGCCACTATTAACATCAGTTCTTAAAACAACCCGGCGTTAAAAGTGAACCCATAACTCAGTTCTTTAGCTGAAGTAAAAGGATTGATTTTTTATGACCACTTTGTGTCGAGTTCTTTAAACTAGTGTCGTTAAAAGTGAACCTCTAACCGAGTTCTTTTAACAAGCTGAAGTTAAAGGTGATTGATTTTCTAGTAGCCACTTTTAACGTCATTCTTTAACTGACATTAAAAGTGAACCCGATTCTTTTAACAAGTGAAGTAAAAGATGATGATTTTTAGTGAGCCACTTTTGCGTCAGTTCCTCAAACAATGGCGTTAAAAGTGAACCTCTAACCGGTTCTTTTAAAGAGTAAAGGATTGATTTTCTCCTACCACTTAACTCAGTCTTAAACAACGTTAAAAGTGAATTTTAACCTCAGTTCTTTAACAAGCTGAAGTAAAGGTGATTGATTTTTAGTAGCCGCCGTGAACGCAGTTCTTTAAACAAGCAGCGTTAAAAATGAACCTTTTCACCCATTCTTTTAACAACTGAAGTAAAAGGTAATTGATTTCCAGTAGGCCACTTTAACGTCAGTTCTTTAAACAAGGCGTTAAAAGTGAACCTTTTAACTCATTCTTTTAATCTGAAGTAAAAGGTCATGATTCCTAGTGAGCCACTTTTAACGTGATTCTTTAAAAAATTGGCGTAAAAAGTGAACCCCACTAACCGAGTTCTTTTAACAATGAGAGAAAAAGGTGATTGATTTTTTAGGCCCCGAGAGTCCTTTAAACAATTAGCGTTAAAACTGCACTCTAAGTTCTTTAACAGCCGAGTAAAGGTGATTGATTTTTGTGAGCCACTTTTAGCGTCAGTTCTTTAAACAACTAGCGTTAAAAGTGAACCTTCAACCAGTTCTTTTACAAGCGAAGTAAAGGTGATCGATTTCTAGTGAGCCACTTTTGTGGTTCTTAAACAACATTGTTAAAACTGAACCTTAACCCAGTTCTTTACAGCTGAAGTAAAATGTGATCGTTTTAGTGAGCCACTTTTAGCGTCAGTTCTTAAGCAACCTGGCGTTAAAATTGAACCTTCTACTAGTTCTTAACTGGCTGAAGTAAAGGTGATCGAATTTTTTGAGCCACTTTTAACGCAGTTCTTTAAACAAGCTCGTTAAAAGTGAACCCTTTAACCCGTCCTTTTAACAACCGAGTAAAAGGTGTTGATTTTTAGTGACCCGCTTTTAACGTCAGTTCTTTAAAAGGCGTTAAAAGTGAACCTTCTACCCCAGTTCTTTTTAACAAGCTGAGGTAAAGGTGATTGATTTTCGCGAGCCACCTTTGCGCAATTCTTTAAACAAGCCGGCGTTAAAAGTGAACCTTTTAACCAGTTCTTTTAACGAGAAAAGGGATTGATGTGAGCCACTCCCAACGGAGTTCTTTAAACAAGCGGCGTTAAAAATGAACTCTAACCAGTTCTTTAACAAGCGAAGTAAAAGTGATTGATTTTATTGAGCCACTCTTAATGTCAGTTCTTTAAACAATGTAGTTAAAGTACTTTTAACTTCAGTTCTTTTAACAACCGATAAAAGGTGATTGATTTTAGTAAGCCACTTAACGGGAGTTCTAAACAAGTACCGTTAAAAGTGAACCTTTCACCGTTCTTTTAGCAAGTGAAGTAAAAGGTGATTGATTTTTATTGAGCCACTGCGTCGAGTTCTTTAAACAACGAACGTTAAAGTGAACCTCTAACTTGATCTTTTACTGAAGTAAAAGGAGATTTTTGGCCCTTTTAACGCCAGTCTTTAAACAAGTGGCGTTAAAAGTGAACCCTAACCGAGTTCTTTTAACAAGCGAAGTAGAAAGGGGATTTATGAGCCACTTAACGAGTTCTTTAAACAACAGAACACTGATTGAAATTTTAACTTCAATTTTTTAACAATGAAGTAAAAGGTGATTGATTTCTTGAGCCACCTTAACGTCGAGTTCTTTAAACAAGCAGCGTTAAAAGTGAACTTTAACCGAGTTCTTTTAACAAGCTGAAGTAAAGGTGATTATTTTATAGTGAGCCACTTTTAACATCAGTTCTTTATACAGCCGGCGTTAAAAGGAACCTTTTAACCCCGGTTCTTTTACAAGTGAGTAAAGGTGTTGATTTTTGTGAGCCACTTTTAGCGTCAGTTCTTTAAACAAGCAGCGTTAAAAGTGACCTTAACCAGTTCTTTTAACAAGTTGAGTAAAGGTGATTGATTTTGTAGCCGCAGCGGGGTTCTTTAAACAATCGGCGTTAAGTGAACAGTTACAACCTCCGTTCTTTTTAAAAGCTGGTAAAAGGTGATTGTTTTTCTAGTGAGCCACTTTTATCGGTTCTTTAAACAAGCAGCGTTAAAAGTGAATAACTTCAGTTCTTCAAGCGAAGTAAAATGTGATTGATTTTCAGTGAGCCACTTTTAGCGTCAGTTCTTTAAGCAACGGCGTTAAAGTGAACCTTAACTTCAGTTCTTTTAACAACTGAAGTTAAAGGTGATTGGGTTTTATGAGCCACTTTTAGCATCAGTTCCTAACAACTGAGCTAAAAGTGAACCATTTAACCAGTTCTTTAACAAGCTGAAGTAAAAGGTGATTGATTTTCAGGCACGCGTGAGTCCTTTAAACAAGGCGTTAAATGAACCTTTTTTGATTCTTTTAACAAGCCGAAGTAAAAGGTGATTGATTTTCGTGAGCGCTTTGCGCGTCAGTTCTTTAAACAACATCGTTAAAGTGAACCTTAACTCAGTTCTTTTACAACTGAAGTAAAGGTATTCATCTTCTAGTGACCACTTTTGCGTCGGTTCGTAAACAAGCGGCGTTAAAGTGAACTTTTGCATCGGTTCTTTTAACACAGAAGTAAAAGGTGATTGATTTTCTCAGTGGCCATTTTAACGTCAGTTCTCAGACAAGCGGGTTAAAAGTGAACTCTAACTGCAGTTCTTTAAAAGCTGAGTAAAGGTGATATTTTCAGTGAGGCACTTTTACCAGTTCTTTCAAAACGGCGTTAAAAGTGAACTAACCAGTTCTTTAAAAGTGAAGTAAAAGGTGATTGATTTTTAGTGAGCCACTTTTAACGTCAGTTCTTTAAACAGACAGCGTTAAAAGTGAACCTAACCCAGTTCTTTTCACTAGTTGAAGTAAAGGTGATTGATTTTTTGAGCCACACTCAGCGTCAGTTCATTAAAAGCGGCGTTAAAGTGATAACTTGAACCAGTTCTTTAACAGCTGAAGTAAAAGGTGATTGATTTTCTAGTGAGCCACTTTTATCGTCAGTTCTTTAAACAAGCGGCGTTAAAGTGAACCTTAAACTTCGAGTTCTTTTAACAAGCGAGTAAAGGTGATTGATTTTCTAGTGAGCCACTTTTAACGTAGTTCTTTAAAAATGACTAAAAGTGAACCGAACTGAGTTCTTTTTCAATTGGGTAAAATGTAGTTGATTTTTGTGAGCCACTTTTACGCGTCAGTTCTTTAAACACGGCGTTAAAAGTGAACCTTCTAACTCAGTTCTTTTAAGCGAATAAAAGGTGATTGATTTCTAGTGAGCCACTTTTATGTGTTCTTTAAACAGGCAGCGTTAAAGTAAACTTCTCCCAGTTCTTTTGGCTGATAAAGGAGATTGATTTCCTAGTGAGCCACTTTTAAGCGTCAGTTCTTTAAAACCGGCGTTAAAAGTGAACCTTTTTTCCAGTTCTTTTAACAATGAAGTAAAAGGTGATTGATTTTGTGAGCCACTTGAAACGTTAATTCTTTAAACAACGGCGTTAAATTGAACATTTAACCAGTTTTTAACAACCGAAGTAAAAATTGATTGATTTTCTAGTAAGCCACTTTTAGCTCAGTTTCTTTAAACAGCGGCGTTAAAAGTGAACCTAACTTAATTTCTTTAACAGCTGAAGTAAAAGGCGACTGATTTATAGTGAGCCACTTTTAACATCAGTTCTTTAAACAACTGAAGTTTAAAGTGAACCTCAACCAGTTCTTTTAACCAGCGAAGTAAAATGACGATTTTTTGAGCCACTTTTAACGTCAGTTCTTTAAACAAGCGACGTCAGAAGACCTCCAGTTCTTTAACAACTGAGGTAAATGTGATTGATTTTTGTGAGCCACTTTTTTAGCGTCAAGTTCTTTAAACAAGCGTCGTTAAAAGTGACCTCTAACTAGTTCTTTGACAACGGAGTAAAGGTGATTGATTTTCTACTGAGCCCTTTTGGCATCAGTTCTTAAACAAAGGCGTTAAAAGTAAACCTTTTAACTTCAGTTCTTTTAACAAGAAGTAAAGGTGATTGATTTATGAGAGCCACTTTAACCTTGAGTTCTTTAAACAAGCGGCGTTAAAAGTAAACCTGCTTACCAGTTCTTTTAACAACCGAAAAAGGTGATTGATTTTCTATGAGCCACTCGTCAGTTCTTTAAACAACCGGCGTTAAAAGTGAACCTTCTAACCGAGTCCTTTTCAGCGAAGTAAAAGGTGATCGATTTTTAGTGACCACTTCCAAGTGAGTTCTAAACAACCCGTTAAAAGTGACGGCACAACCAGTTCTTTTAACAAGGAGGTAAGGTGATTGATTTTTACAAGCCACTTTTAACGTGAGTTCTTTAAACAGACATAAAAAGTGAACCTTTTAACTTCAGTTCTTTTACTAGCCGAAGTAAAGGGTGACATTTTCCAGTAAGCCACTTTCGCCGTCGATTCCTTAAACAACGGCGTTAAAAGTGAACCTTTTAACTGATTCTTTTAACAACAAGTAAGGGTGTTGATTTTTAGTGAGCCATTTTAATGTCAGTTCTTTAAACAACCCAGCGTTAAAAGTGAGGAGCGACAACACGATTCTTTAACAGGAGTAAAGGTGATTGATTTTCGTGAGCCGCTTTGACGTAGTTCTTTAAACAAGCGACGTTAAAAGTGTAAGTTTAACCGAGTTCTTTTGTCAATTGAACTAAAAGGTAAATTGATTTTTATTGAGCCCTCAACGTCAGTTCTTTAAACAACGGCGTTAAAAAGTGACTAACTCAAGTTCTTTTAACAAGCCGAAGTAAAGGTGATTGATTTTTAATGAGCCACTTTTAACGTCGAGTTATTTAAACGAAAGCCCGACGTTAAAATTTCCCATTGCTAACCCAGTTCTTTTTAACCTCTTTTGAAGTCCAAAGGTTATTGTTTTTTCTAGTGAGCCACTTTCAATGTAAATTCTTTTTCATAATGGCGTTAAAAGTGAGCGTGCAAACCATTTCTTTACCCATTTGAAGTAAAGGTGATTGATCTTCTAAGTGATCCGCTTTGGGTGGGTTCTTTAAGCATTGGCGTTAAAAGTGAACCTTTTAACCCGGTTCTTTCAACAAGCTGAAGTAAAGGTGATTGATTTTTTGAGCCACTTTTAAGTCAGTTCTTTAAACAACCGGCATTAAAAGGAACCTTTTTAACATCAGTTCTTTAACAAGCGAGTAAAAGGTGATTGATTTCTAAACTACCCATTTTTAACGTAATTTCTTTAAACACTTAGCGTTAAGTGACCCACTAACTCGTTCTTTTAACAACTGAAGTAAAGGTAATTGATTTTCTAGTAAGCCACTTTTAGCATCGGATTATTTAAACAGCGTAAAAAGTGAACCTTTTAATTCGATTCTTTTAACAACGAAGTAAAAGTGATTGATTTTAGTGAGCCATTTTCGACCTCGGTTGCAAAACACGCAGCGTTAAAAGTGAACCTTTTGACCAGTTCTTGTAACAAACTGAAGTAAAAGGGATTGATTTCTAATCCACTTTCAGCGTCAGTTTTTAATAACGGCGTTAAAAGTGCACCTTTTAACCGATTCTTATCACAAGCCGAAGTAATTTGATTGATTTCGTAGTAGCTATTTTAAAAGTTCTTTAAACAATTGGCGTTAAAAATGAATTTATTAAATTCTTTTAGCAGCGAAGTAAAGTTGAACGATTTTTATGACCACTTTTGCGCTAGGTTCTTTAAACAACGGCGTTAAAAGGTACCTTTAACCGGTCTTTTAACGAGCGAAGTAAAGGTGATTGATTTCTAGTGAACCGCTTTCAACATCGATTCTCCAAACAACTGACGTTAAAAGTGACGTACAACTTGAGTTCTTTTAACTGGCCGAAGTAAGATGTGATTGATTTTCCTAGTGACCACCTTCAGAATCAGTTCTTTAAACAGGGGCGTTAAAGTGAACCCTTAACCCCAGTTCTTTTAACAAGCCGAAGTAAAAGGTGATTGATTTTTAGTCAACCATTTTACCGTCGGTTCTTTAAATGTCATACTTAAAGTGAAGCTTACTTATTCTTTTAACTTTTGAAGTAAAAGGTAATTTATTTCTATTGAGCCCTTCCCCGTCAGTTCTTTAAACAACGGCGTTAAAAATGAAACTTTTAACCCGGTTCTTTTACGACGAAGTAAAAGGTAATTGATTTTTACTTAAACCACCTCCAATGTCGATTCTTTAAACAGCGGCGTTAAGTCACCTAACGAAACATTCTTTCAACACTGGAGTAAAAGGTGATTGATTTCTAGTAAACCACTTTAGCGTAAGTTCTTTAAACAACTGGGTTAAAAATGAACCTTTAACGTCAGTTCTTTTAACAAGCTAGTTAGGGTGATTCGATTTTTAGTAAGTCACTTTCACGTCGGTTCTTTAAATAAATACATTAAAAGTAGACCCCCCAACTTCGATTCTTTTAGCAAGGTAAGTAAAAGGTGATTAATTTTTTGTGAGCCCTTTCAGCACGATTATTTAAACAAATGGTGTAAAAGTGAAACTTTTAAAGAGTTCTTTAAAGTTCTTTTAAATAGTTAGTAAGGGTGTTGATTTTAGTGAGCCTTTTAGCGTGGATTCTTTAAACAAGCTAGCGTTAAAAGTGAACATAACTTCAGTTCTTTTAACAATGAGGTAAAGGTGATCGATTTCTGAGTCCTTTTCAACGTGAGTTCTTTAAACTAGCCCGGCGTTAAAAGTGAGATTCGACTACGATTCTTTTAACAAGCTGAGTAAAAGGTGATTGATTATCTATTCGGCCGTTTTTAACGTCGAACCTTTAAACAAGCTACGTTAAAATGAACCGCTGACCTATTCTTTTAACAACGAAGTAAATGTGATTGATTTCCTAGTCAGCCACTTTCCACGTCCAGTTCTTTAAACAACGGCGTTAAAATTGAAAATTACAACTACATTACTTTTAACAAGGAAGTAAAGGTGATTGATTTTTTCAGCCCTTTTTCACGTCAGTTCTTTAAACAGCTGACGTTGAAAGTGAGACTTCTTAACTTCAGTTCTTTTAACAATTGAAGTAAAGAGGTTATTAATTTTCTAGTGAGCATTTTAAGCGTCTGTTTAAAACAAGGCGGGTTAAAAGTGAACCTTCAAAATTCATTCTTTGACAAGTTGAAGTAAAAGGTGATTGATTTTTGATTCGCTTTGCGTCAGTTTTTAAACAACTGACGTTAAAAGTGAACCTTTTAACCCAGTTCGTAAAAGCTGAGTAAAGGGTGATTGATGTCTGGTGAGCCACGCTCAGGTGATTCTTTAAACACTGGCGTAAAATGAACCTATAACTTGATTCTTTTAAAGCCGAAGTAAAGGCAGTTGAATTTTTAGTAAGCAGCTTTTAACGTCAATTCTTTAAACAATCGACATTGAAGTGACCCTTTTAACGATTCTTTAACAACGAAGTAAAGGTAATTAATTTCCTAGTGAGCCACTTTCAAAGTCAGTTCTTTAAACTATCTGACGTTAAAAGTGAACCTTTTAACCTCAATTGTTTTAACAACGTTTGAAGTAATGTGATTAATTATTCTGAGTAAGCCACTTTCAACGCCGAGTTCTTTAAACAAGGGGCGTTAAAGTGGGCCCGTGCTCCGCAGTTCTTTAGCAGGGAAGTAAAAGGTGATTTGATTTTTAGTGAGCCGCGTTTGCCTCGGTTCTTTAAAAGTGGCTTAAAGTGAACTGCCTAACCCCAGTTCTTTTAACAAATGAAGTAAAAGGTAATTTATTTTCTATTGAGGCTTTCAGCATCGTTCTTTAAACAAGCCGGCGTTAAAAGTGAGCTTTTATAACCAGTTCTTTTAACAAGCGTAAAGGTGATTGATTTCCCCTAGTAAATCACTTTTGCGTCATTCTTTAACACTGCGCGTTTTAAGTGAACACTGTTAACTCATTCTTTTAACGACCGAAGAAAAGGTGATTATTTTTATGACCACTTTTAACGTAGGTTCTTTAAACAATTGGCGTTAAAAGTGATCCCTACTTAAGATTCTTTTACAACCGAAGTAAAGTTGTGATTGATTTTATGGAAAGGCCACCCCTCCCGCGTCAGTTCATAAAACAACCAGCGTATAAGTGACCACCAACTCATTCTTTTAACAACGAAGTAAAAGGTGAATGATGTTCTTGTGAGCCACTTTCAACGTCGATTCTTTAAGCA
Organism: Sophora flavescens; assembly: GCA_030762895.1. Classification (NCBI taxonomy): domain Eukaryota; kingdom Viridiplantae; phylum Streptophyta; class Magnoliopsida; order Fabales; family Fabaceae; genus Sophora; species Sophora flavescens. The sequence goes on from JAUPTC010001573.1 coordinate 22,682, forward strand.
ACCCCCAGCGTTAAAAGTGAAGCTTTAACTCTGGGTTCTTTTCAAAAAATTTGAAGTAAAGAGTGATTGATTTTTAGTTAGCCACTTTGCGTCAAGTTCTTTAAACAAGCGGCGTTAAAATTGGCGCTGCAACCGGGTTCTTTTCACGGGAGAAAGTGGTAAAAGGTGATTGATTTTCCTGTGAACACTTTCAGCGTCGATTCTTTAAACAATCGTCGTTAAAAAGTGAACCTCCCAAACTTCAGTTCTTTTAACAAGCGAGTAAAAGGAGATTGATTTTCCTAGTGACCCACTTTAAGGTAGTTCTTTAAACAATTGGCGTTAAAAGTGACACCTTTTCACCGATTCTTTGAGCAATTGAAGTAAAGGTAATTGATTTCTGGTAAGCCACTTTAACGTCAGTTCTTAAAACAAGCAGCGTTAAAAGTGAACCTTACTTGTTCTTTTAACAACGAAGTAAAGGGTGATTGAAATTTTAAAGTCGGTTTCTTTAAACAAGCGGCGTTAAAGTGAACCCTTTAACAACCATTCTTTTAACAACGGTAAAGGGTGATTGATTTTTAGTAGTACTTTATCTGATTCTTTAAACAAGTAGCGTTAAAAGT